>JANQDE010000705.1:0-14012 GCA_037157785.1 Cephalotes varians
GAGTATTGCGGCGGTCAAATTTATATCAGGAATCGCAAAATAATAAAGAACAGTTATTCCCCAACACAACATTTATATTAGGCGATTCTGCATATCCTTCTTTGCCATGGTTAGTACYTCCATTTAGAARTAACGGTCATCTTACTGCTCAACAGCTTGAATTTAATTATTTACATTCATCTACACGTATGGCAATAGAAAAAGCATTCGGTGTATTAAAAGGTCGCTTTYGGCGGTTAAAATTTTTTAATGAACTTCGAGATCTTCAATTTATAGTGCAAATTGTTATTGCATGCTGCATATTACACAATATATGTATTAATGGTTTGGACGACGGTATGGATTTTTACGTAAATGATGATTTTGTGGATATTAATAATGATATTAATATAGAAGAAAATGATAACAGAAGAAATTATAATGATCGTCGAATTAATTTGTTTCACGAATTATTTCCACAATAAATAAATATGACATTTTTTTTAAATTTATCTTATATTTTTCTTTATAATCCTTTATTGCACTTAACTCTTTGACATACTTTTGTAATACTATAATACTATATTAATTTTAACAGTGTACATTTTTTGTAGAATAGTCCTTACAGTTTTATCATATAATTACAAATAACCAGCATATAATTGCTAATGTATCAAATAAAACATTTGAACTTTTTTTTTAAACGCATAACTTTTGTATTATTACTTAATACATAACACAACTTTTAACAGCAAATAAAATTTGATCAATAATTATACGTAAACCTATAAATATTCTATATTCGTAACTATTATTAAAAATGTTTAAACTCTTATAGTAATTATAATAAGTAATTATAATATTATAGTAATTATAATATAGCAATTATAATAATACATTACACTGTTATCACAGTTTAAAAGTAAAAATAAACTTAAAAGAAACTTATTTAAAAAAATGCACATTACAATGAAGAAAATATTAAAATGAAAAAATAACTTCAATAAGCGATAAATATACAAGATTTATCAAAATAAAATATCTGGCTGACGATACGAATAAACCTGCAAGGAATGTTTATTCTTTTTTTAACAGGAACATTTGCAACCTATTGTGGAATAACTCTTACTGTTTATCAAGCATACTATCAAGAGAAAACATATTTTTGGACCGTATTAAATCTTTTAGTAATTGACATTTTTCTCTTTCCATGCGCATTCGATCTCTGTGCCGCTCATCTTTATTTTCCATTTTGCGTTTTAATACTGTTTCTTTCCATAATATTTGTTTTTGTTTTAATAATAACTTTTCTTTTTTTATAGCATTTCTTTCATCAATTCTAATTAATTTTTCGTTCTCCTTTTCCTTTTTTGTAGATAACATTCGCAGATGTTCGAGCCACTGTTTTTCCAATTCCAATTTTGTCTTAGCGAYATATGTTGTTGAACCACTATGAACTTTCTTTGCTTTTTCTTCACGCGATGTTGACTGCTTGGGAGATGATGAAGACGGCATCTGTGTGTCTGAGGATTCCTGCTGATTCTCTGATTTCGAATAGTTACTTTTTTCGCTTTTTGTTCCAAAAAGTGAAGAGTTCAATGTATGATCGCAGTTRATATTCTTCCTATGGCCAAAYATATYCTGCATTTCATTGAAGTAAGGAAAGGTCTTTGGACTTCTTCCAGATTTAGAATTGTTATCTACACATTCCTTATATTTTTTAATTAATGAGTTTATTTTYCATCGTGTTTGGTCAGCAGTCACCTAAAAATTATTTTTGATATAATTATTGATATTAATTACTTTGAAAATTAATTTCTTGACTCGAATATTAAATATCAAATTTATAACTTCGTTTTAAAGCAATTACTATTACTTACACTATAGCCTAATTTGTTTAATTCTTCCGCTAGGTCACCAAAAATTTTTTTGTCTTTTCACATTTTCTTTATTTGATTGTATATTTTGATATGCTGCCAATAATCCCAAAATGGCATTATGGCTCCAATGGAACACTGTAATGTAATATAAAGTTACAGTTAATTATACAATTCTACTGATTTGCTGATTATTTATAAGAATGTAAAAATTTATTTATCATCACTTTCTTCTTTTTCTCGTTTAAATTTTTTTTTGTCAGGCAATACGTGTTCAATTTTATTTTCAATCGGATGGCACATATGATCTGTATAATCCTCCACATCAATAAATATTCCATCACAGATCGAACAAATCGAATAGCTATCATCGGAATCCTGCACAGAATTAATATAACCTCAACTAAGTATGCACATAAATTTTTTATATTTTCATGCAATTTTATGAAACTTAATTTATGTTTTATAATTATAACTGCAGAATAGCTTTTATTACATAGAAATAAAATAAAATTGTATTGTATATTTACCATTCTAAAATAGAAACACAACAAAAATAGCATTCAGTTGCTTGTTCGACTTTGCATTTTGCATTAAAAAGAAAGGTTATAAGAAAATAGTTAACTGGTTGATTCATAGGATTTAAGCTTATTGTTAGATCCACAGATTGATTGGTCACTGCACAAGCGTGCCAATCGCAAGAATTCGCAACCTGTAGTGTAATACGGCCTTAAGTTTGTTCGATGTCTGGACAAATACAAAATGAAAAAAAAATTCTCTTAAAAAGTAAAATATAACAATTATAAAAAACAAGTAGTGCAAAAATACAAAATTAAGAAAAAATTGAATGAAAACAGGTGTCAATTCGTGTTTGGATACGCGATTGCGTTCAATTTCACACTTCCGACTCTCCTTTTCAGAAGAGTCGAAGTGTGTCTACTTTAAATTTAACGCACTCATTAATGGAAAAAGAGGTGTGTTAATTTGAAACAAATGTGCCGTCTGTGTCGCCTAAAAGGAAAGCGTATCTCTGTAAAACAGTTAAATTATATCTTTTCTCTTTCAACACACTTATTAATGGAAAACGAAGTATGTCAAATTGAGACGAGTGTGGCGCTTGTGTCATCTAAAAGGGAAACGGCCATAGTGATTCTGTGCGCTGAATACTTTGTTGTAATTGCTCTGCTCTTTTTATTAATGAGTTTATATTTATTCTTATTACCAGTTTTCACCACGTTTGGACGGAGTGTATTCTTCCTATTGTTGTAAGCCACACTACGTAATAGGTATCAGGTTAAGTATTATTATGTAATATTTCATCAGATAATTACTATATAACATTTCAACCACGGATTTTATAGTTTAGTTAATGCTTGTTAGTTTCGTTCACAACGACTGGAATCCAACGCAAGGATCCAGTCAGCGGTTAGTAGGCGATATACGATAGCGCGCCCGAGGATGTGCTGGCCAAAGGTCGCACGCGCGGCCGAAAAGATGCAATGGTCCGCATTGCACTTTTCGGAAATCTGATATCGTTCGATTCGTCCTCAGCCAATCACGATTGATTAGCTGAGGTATGAAAGCCGGTGTCAAGCGTACACCAGCGAAATTATCCCGAAACGTGTTGCAGCCGAAGGCTCTGCTCGGCAGAGCACCGCGTGTGCATACTTATAAGTAAGGATGAATCAAAGTGTAAACCGAGTAGTTTAATAAAAGTGTAATTAGTTCACTACTACTACGAATACTAATTTAACTGAAAGAATCAACTCCTTCTCGACGTCCCTCCTCGCGGCATCCGAAAGATCCCACGGGATAACACTATTCTTTCGAAGTAGACTCCCGGATTTTGCGTAAATTCTTCCAAATTGAATGGTGGGCCCGTTCGTTGCCCCTCCGATTAAGGTTACAGTAATCCAATCCTGTAATGGATTTTATATATTAGTCTTCTTCTTTCTATTCTTTTTTTCTTTTTCCTTGTCTTGACCGGATGATGTTATTCATATTACGCATGATATTACTTTTTGCAATCATATTTCCGCGTGTTCAGCTTCTACTTTTTAGTTTTTTTTCTTTCTTGACGATCGCTGTCTCCAACGTCGCCGTCAGTTATTCATTGTAATTCGGGCGTGAATAATCTTAAAAAAAAATGCAGTTATTGGATCCTAATCCATTTGTCAATCGTATAAGTGTCTATGAAGAGGATGATTCCGACGAACCACCGGTCCTTGAAATTCCTCCCATCATCCCTGATTTTACGTCAGACAACGTTTGGGACGCCTTCTCGGATTTTTTCGGGGGGGGGGGGGGGGGGGGATATTGCGGACTTTTCCTTAACCATGGACGAGTTCGATGGGGGTGCTCCCCCCGATGATTTACCTCGCTTCTCTGACGATGAGTCCATGAGTGACGGCGGGGATGAGCCGTCTTTTAATAATAATACTGCGGGTAGTGTTACGGAAGTGACCAATCCGTTTGATAATCCGAATCCTGCTCTGGCCTGGCGATTAGCCAATATGCCGGATGATGCGTTATTAGCATTACTTTTTATGGAACTAATGGATTTGGAACCGCAGGAGATTTCTCCTCAATAACATTCCTTCTTATTTTATAAAGTGTGCTTAGTTTTTAATTTGTAGTGGGTAGTGCAATCTTTTATAGACTATATATATATATATATATATATATATATATATATATATATATATATATATGTGTGTGTATATACAAACTATTATTCGAAGACGTTCTTCCTCCTTTTGAAACGTAGTTGTGATCTGATGTCTCATTTTTCGATATCGTCTTATGGTGAATACCCTCTTTTTAATGATTTATAAAATTTTTTAAACGATTCACATGCATTAATAGTGTTTTCCGGCCCATCTTAATCGTATAATTTACATCCGAGTTTTTTTGTATCACGGTATACGGTCCGGCTCATAGGGAATCTAGTTTCTTAGACCGTTCGCGGCGCATAGTTTCATCATACAATAAGACCTTGTCTCCCACTTTAAATTCTATATCTTTAGCCTTTTTGTCGTGATATTCCTTTACCTTTTGTTTTTCCTCCTTTAAGTTTTCTCTCGCAATTCGGTTTGTAGTTCGCAATCTTTCCCATAGCTCTTGGGCGTAATCATCATACGTGTAGGATAATTTTGGAGGGTTGAATAAGGCTGAGGGTAAAGTAGCTTGGTGTCCGTACACAAGTTCGAATGGGTATCCTGTTGCAGTATGCGAGGTCGTGTTGTATGTAAATACTGCATACGGTAGCCACTCGTCCCAATCTGTCTGGTCGGCGTTAATATAGTAACGGAGATATTCTGTTAATGTTCGATGTGAACGCTCTAGGGCTCCGTTGCTTTCCGGATGATAGGCAGTTGTTTGCACTTTATTAATTTTTAGTAGTTTACACACGTTTTTAAACATATCGCTCGTAAAATTAGTATCTTAGTCCGTTAATATTTCTTCCGGTATTCCGTATTCTAGTACTATTTTCGTAGTAAATTTTTTGGCAAATGTTATGGCTTCCTGATTCGATATAGGTATAGCTTTGCTAAACTTAGATTATCCTGGAAGGTTAATATATATTTGTTGCCTATGCTTGTTATCGTCAGAGGCCCAACAATATCTAATGCACATGTTTTTAATGGTTTATCGGGCGTATCTGTAATTTTTAGAGGTGCTCTGGATTTTCGGAATAACTTATTTTTTTGGCAATATTCGCATTTGGATATATTTTTCTACGTCTTTAGTGATTCCAGGCCACGTATGATTCATTCGGATACGATTTAATGTTCGTTCTATTCCTTGATGCCCTCCGGTAGGTGCATCGTGATATTCATATAATATCTGCTGCTTCTCTTCTTTGCTATATATTCTTGCTGGCGTATCTTCTTTCTTCTTATCTTCTTCGCAAGTGATTGTGGATATGTATCTGCTTAGCGCATCGGCGTTAGCATTAACCTTCCCTGGTTTATGGATTATTTTATATTCATATTCTTCTAATTTAAGTCTCCATCGTCTTATTCTCTATTAGTCTTGATCCAGGATCATTGATATTAAATAACCAGATAAAAGGTTTGTAATCTGTTATTATTTTGAATTTAGTTCCGTATAAGTACGGTCTGAAATGTTTTACTGCCCATACAATAACAAGTAATTCTTTTTCAGTGGTATTGTAATTTTGCTCGGCTCGCGACTGTACGCGGCTGGCGTAAGCGATCGGGCGGTGACCTACCTTGCCTTGTGATAATACGGCTGCTATTGCGTAGTCTGAAGCGTCGGTCGTTACGAGGAACTCTTCGTTAAAACTCTTCTGAATATTTTAGGACGGGCGCAGAAGTTAATTTAATTTTCAAAGTTTCGAACGCATGTTGCTGCAGTGTAGTCCATTCAAATTTTTCGCCTTTTTTTGTTAGCTTGGTTAGGGGTTTAACTATTTTGGAGAAGTCTTCTATAAATTTTCTGCAGTATCCTGCTAAGCCTATAAATACCTGTATGTCTTTGACCTTCTTGGGAGTCGGAAAATTTTTTACCGCTTCTAGTTTGGAAGGATCCGGTGAGATACCGTTCTTCGTAATGATATACCCTAAGTAAATTACTTCTTTCCTTAGAAACTCACATTTATTGAGTTGCAGTTTCAAGTTACTGTTCCGTAATCTATGTAGCACAGTGATAAATCGTTCATTATGTTCTTCTAGACTGGGACCGTAAATGACGATATCATCTAGATAGACTAAACATTTAAGTCCTTGTATGCCTATCAATACGGAATTCATTAAGCGCTGAAATGTTGCTGGTGCATTTTTTATCCCGAATGGCATTCTGTTAAACTCGTAGTGTCCATATGGCGTAGAGAAGGCTGTTTTGCTTTTATCACGTTCTGCCATTGGTATTTGATGGTATCCGGATGCGAGGTCTAAGATAGTGAAGTATTTCGCGTTTCCTAATTGGTCCAGAATATCTGTGATGTTGGGTATTGGAAAAAAGTCTCCAATCGTAAGATCGTTTAATTTTCGGAAATCTAATACTACTCTTAATTTTGGCTTGCCTGATGCATCCGTTTTCTTTGGCACTACTAGTAATGGCGCGTTCCATTGACTGATGCTAGGTCTAATTATTTCTTGTTTCAGCATTTCTTTAATTTGGCGATTTACCTCTACTTTATGCTTTTCAGGTAAACGATAAGGTCTAACATTTACGCTAGAAGAATTAGTTTTTATGATTATCTCGTTCTCTATTTTTGTAGTATGCGTTAAGGGATCTCCCTCTAAGTGAAAGAAGTCGCTGAATTCGATGCATATTTTTATTAAGGCTTTTCTTTCTTCAAAGTTTAAATGATTTATACGTAGAAGATTTTTTATTTTTTCTTCGCGAGAAAGTAAGGGCTCGCTTATATCTTCCGCTTTTATTGGATTTATTGGAAATTCTTCTGCAAAAGCGTCTGTTGCTATGTCTTCAATAATCACTTGAATTTCTTCTTTACCTTCGGTGGTATTTAATATGCTTACGGGACATATGAACTCCTGAGGTTCTACTAAGCAGCTTCCTATAAAAATATCTGGTGACGTTTCTTCTGCTTGCGTATATACCGATCATGTTTCAGTTAGCGATAACTTGGACTATAGTTTCGCATCGTGGCTTTAATATTATTTGCCTGTATGGGAACAGCTTAAAACTTGTGTTTCCGATGTGGACTTCTTTGGTTCCATAATTGCATGAAATTTTATTTTTTCGGATGAAATCGGCTTCCAAGATTCCGTCTTATTCCATTGAGTTTTCATTCTTCACGATATATATCGGATGTTTTATGTATTCGTTTGTCAGCAATATAGTCGCGTATGTCTTCCTGATAGTAGTAATGGAGTGTCCAGTTATTCCCGTGAGTTTAATTTTCTCCTCATAGATTCTAGTATCATCCTTTAACATTTTTAATTTTAACAAAGAAACAGTTGCGCCKSTATCGAATAAAAAGTTTACTCTTTTTTCGGCTTCTTGAATGGGTAAGGAAATTAGATCTAACCCGGTGTCGTTTTGCGGTGCATGTCTGAAATGTGCAACGCGATATTCTGCTGCGGTGCGCGTTTTCTTGACATTAGCCTCTTCGTTGTCTGCGTCATCGCTGCTTTGCGAATCGGAATTTTTTATCGCCTTCCGATTCTCTTTACTATAAGTATTTTTATTATTTCCGTGCGGGGGTTCTTGCTTTAACTTTTGAGGCCCGCCGTTTTCTTTCTCCGGGCGGCTTCTTAGTGACCAACAATCGTTTCGCACATGTCCTGCCCTTTTTGTATTGCACTTATTGAGTACAATATTTATCGACCGTATTTACTCTAGGTCGTCCTTCCGGTTTAGGCAGAGAAAATCGGTTCGCGTATCGGCTTGTACGGCAGTCGCGTCCGTGATGTCCCATCTTTCCGCACTTCTGACATATGAGATTTTGCGGGTGTTGGATTCGCGCGTCGAATTTACTTTGGCCTTGGTACGCAGGTTTTCGCGCAATTGATTCGTTGACCTTTTCTTCGACACTTGCGCCAGTGATGGCCTCTTGCAAAGTTTTATAATGATGTGAACGTACTAGTAGCTTGATATCTTCGTGTAATCCGATTTGGTAGTTATGTAAGGCTTGCGTTTTAATGTTATCTAATATAGCGCGTTGTTGCTCGGGCGTATGATCTTGTCCTTCTGCCATTGATTCGTATAACTCCATTGCTATATTTTCCACGCGACGCCCAAATTCTTGTGCGCTTTCATTCAACTTTTGTTTCAAAGAATTAAATTCCAATTGTAAATGCGCGGTACTTCTTTTCCCTAGATATTCGGTTTCTAGTTCTCTTTTTAATTGCTCGTAATTTACAATGGTGCGGGTGTGGAAATCTATCATCGCTTTCCCCTTGAATTTAATACAGATAACGGCTTCCAGTAAGGTTTGCTCGTCCGCAGGATATATGTTCTTCATTGCGTAATTGCATGAGTTTAAAAATTTACGTACGCGATTCCGAGACGTGCCGTCGATCTCTGCGATCATATTACGCGCTTCCTTTAGGTTCAAGAAACTAATAGAAATTCCTGGCTGATTTCGTCACTATAAGTTCGTCCATATGTAAGATCCAATGCGTTTTCGTGGAAATTTCGCGAAATCCTATTTCTGTCTCCGAAAGGTTCGTGCTCGTTTCGGTTGCTTCCGACTTGTATACGTAATTCACGAATTTTCTGCAGTAACTCGTGCAATAACATGTTTTCGGTAGATTGATTGCCAAAGGTGACCCTTCTTCCAGGTCTCGGTTCTTCAAAATACGGATTATTTTGTCCTGGTATTACGCAGTCGCAGAATTTCATTTTCTATTTCTTCGCGTGGTGACTGTGCTGTTGGTTCGACGGGGGAGTGTGCCATTTCTTCAAATTGTGCTTGGTAAGTTTCGTCGGGACTAAAAATACTTCCGTCGAGTTGCGTTAACGAGTTGCGTCTATGATTTATTTGTCTGAAGTGTCTTGTGCGCGTGTTTGTTATTTTCGATATTCGTGAGTATGCTATCATCGACTTCGTTAAATAGAAATTCGCGTTCCGTAATTATATGAACGGGAGGACTTGTTTCACTTTCGCTGGAGTAATCTGAGGCCCTACGTACGTTGTCGCGTATTTCATTAAGCGCGTTGTTTGCGATAGTTATTGATGATTCTTGGTTCGCTCGCCCGGCTGTATTAAAGTAGCCATGGGCTGTTCGGATTCGCTTGATTCGGATTGTTCGTCACTTTGGACATAAGCGCAATGTGCTATATATGAGAGTATCGACTTACATTAAGCTTATCGCTCGCATGTTGACTTCGCTCGGTGGCTGGCTTGTTGACTCTCGGCGTTCAGCGTTCTTATCAGCTGGATGCTGGATGTTGATGCGGCGAGGTTGTTGTAGGTCAGTGCTGGCTTGGTTGTCCTCCTCAGGTTTCGGAGTGCGTTGACCGCTTGGCTGTGTTATTTTCTGACGGAAGCCTTTCCGTCCGCCTGGTTATCACTGGTCTTGTAGACATGTCACTAGTGGCTGTAGGTGACTATTTACCCGTTAATGTTTTGGTTTCACTGCACTGTATGTGTCGAGTGATTTAGGCTTTTCCTCTGGCAGTGAACTTCGTCGACTTCTGGAGTCAATCTATCCTTTCATCGATCTGTCTATCCCATCGCTGCTACCAATTTTGTTGTGCCTCTCAGTGCAGCAACAAAGTAATTTTTGTGGATATAGCCCGCCTTAGAGGTTGAGACCCCGAGAGGAATACCCAGGTTTCGTACGATAGGGTGGCAAAATCACTTCCAACACACTTAGTAAACACTGATTTATTTAATTGGTACAATCACTTTATTCTAACTCGCGTGTTCGCTTATCGGTCGTAATCTCCGACTGGCACGTATTGTACTTTTCTCCGCCCTCTAACTTGTCACGGGCGCTTATATTCCCATTTAGTTGGATCGTCGTTAAGGCAAATGCGCGCGGTCAGCGGCCGTGCGCATTTGCAAGTTTTTTGCAAACGCACATCTTTCGAAAGACTGTGTGCTACTTTCATTTACGGAATCTTTCGGAAGATGCTTTGGTTTTAACGTGCTTGCTCTTTTTAGAATCTTTCGAAATGCTTGCAACATGTGCAAGCTTGCTTTTAAAGCCTTTTGAAAGATTCGTCCTAATTCGCAGTTGTAACCGCATTTCGATATCGCAATTCTTGTTGCTATTGCGATATCTTAATATCTAATATAGTTGTAGTTAGCGAGCTACAACATCTATAATATATTCAAGAGAATCCCGGTCTCATCAGTTGCATATTAAGATTAGAATTTTGGGATTGGTTATTATTCTAAGACCTTCATCGACCATATCTAGGTTTATTTAGCATTAGATGGGATCCCAGTAAACACAGATATGTAAATCTAATATTGCCATAATGAAACGGAAAGTAACAAGTAATATAACGTGTTCATTACATGTAACATTCAGGTTAGTTGTAATTTCCCACTCATACAAAATTGTAATTATATAATATGAATGTAACATGTTACTAAAATGTTATATGATTGTTGCAATAGTAACAGAAAAGTTATATAACAATTATGTAGATTACTAAAATGTTATATAACTGAAATATAAATTATGTAACTGTTATATACCCTGATAGCACAGAAGGTTTTAGTTATGTTACAGAGACATTTCAATGTCTCAGTTGTGTATCATCACATTTGTAATGTCTCTGAGATCATCTTCTTTGAAATATTGCAATTGCAATATTTCTGCAACCATCTTGATTAAAACTTTACATTTGAAATGTTCCTGCAATGTAGTATTTTGCAACATTACAAATGCAAGGTTTCTGAGAGATTTCTGAAACCTCTCAACTAATAAATGCGCGCGCACATATCATATTGCCGCGGCGCCGTGATTGACGGCGCACGTGCATCTAACCTTCTTGAACTCTCTGATCTTTGATTGTGAGCACATTGTAAGTTGGAAGCTAAAAAAAAAGTTATATTCTGGAACACCGAATCTGCCGACGGATAAACATACATTTGTTTCACGTAAAAGGTATGTACAATACTTATAATTAACATATAATTAATATAATAAATGTTATTTCTAATAAAAAAATTGTAAATCAGTCTTTACGATAAGAGATTAATTAGGTTGAAACCGAGGACTCCAGATCACGACCAAATTCTAACGAAGGATTCCAGACGGGAATCGAGCGTTTTCAGAGGCGGCGGTACTGACGGAGGAGCGGTGTCGAAAGTGGACTTGAAAAAGGTATGAAGATCCTCGATTGTGTCCACGGGGTATCCACATGCCCGCGATGCAGTCAAGCGTGAATGTTCTGTGGAGAACGATGAAATTAAAAATATTAGTGAGACATTGCGTAAGAGCGTGCGATATGATTAAGAAATAACGTTAATATTTGATGTAATATTCATCTACGGGTATGTACGAAACGGATCAAGGATCCGAGATAATCTTTTTTGTTTTTTATGTTCCGATAAATATATTAGTTTGAGTAAAAAGCTCATTTATGCAAGTTCGAGATATCGAATTTTATGATTTTCAAGCATAGTAGGTGAAAAGAGTACCAGTAAAGGTAGAGCCTCTGTGTTTGGTGCGACACGACAATACTTCCAAAGGAGAAGTTCGTGCGAACAACCGTTCAGAAATTATGCATAATTAAAGAAACAAGTCACGCTAGTGGAGCGTAACAAATTTCAGACAAGTTACTTTATGAAAATTGATTTTAGTCATGCAAGGCCCGTGTAACTCAGTGGTTTCTATCTTTGGCTAAAGAATAATTAGTATACCAATGGGCAATGAGTATAAGCTCGTTGGAAACTCAGAATGGATTTACGACCCTTTGTTTTGAATCCTTCGTGAAAACTGATTTTAACATAATTCTTTATCATGGGTTGCACTCTAAACGGTGAATCCTACGGACTTGTCCATTCGTATAGTAATTACTTTCTATCCATAGATAGATACTACTGAGTTATACGGGCCTCGAATCGCTAGAATTAATTTTCATCAAAATAATTAGTCTAAAATTTGTTACGCTCCGCTAGCGTGGCTCGTTTCTTTAACTATGCATAACTTCTGAACGGTTGCTCGCACGAACTTCTCCTTTGGAAATATTGTCGTGTCATACGCACAGACGCGTCACACCAAACACAGAGGCTCTATTTTTACTGGTACTCTTTTCACCTGCTATGCTTGAAAATCATAAAATTCGATATCTCGAATTTGCATAAATGAGCTTTTTCACTCAAACTAATATATTTATCGGAACATAAAAACAAAAAAGATTATCTCGGATCCTTAATCCGTTAATTCCGTATACACCCGTAGATGAATACCGCATCAAATGTTTATGTTTCTTAATCATATCGCACGTTCTTATACGCAGTGTCTCACTAATATTTTTAATCGTTCTCCACAGGACATTCACGCTTGATTGCATCGTGAGCGTATGGATACAATCCTTCTTTATATACAAATTTTTAAAGTTGTACAAAATTATTCTACGTTTTACTTTAAAATTAATTAAACTAAAGAAAATTAAAATACAAAATTATTCATTTTTCTAATTTTTTCAATTTGTTATTATCCAGTATCCTTAAGTTTTCATTGTTTCAATGTCTTAAAAAARAAYTAATAATTATGTTACATTATTACAGGTCTGTATTATTAAATTCATTGACGGCTGGTGTAAAAGATTCGAAGAAAAATTTGCGGTGAATATAATTTTATTGAGTACATTTTCTCGATGGATAAAAAACGGAAAAGGTTTTCGTGTTACTCTCAACGGCATATTCGAAGATTGATTGCACAAAGTACAGCTATAAATGTAGATAACATATTCGAACCAACACCGGGTTGTTCTTATTATCATGTACCTTCCGCTGATGAGAACAGTCCAGAATTAGTATCTCAAAATCCAAATGATAGTACCAATACGATTCCGAAACCGAGTACTGATTCGTGACGATAACAATTTATGCAATAATATTGTTGGGTCTGATATCGTTAATAGTATAGATTTAACTGGAGAAATCGATGATGTAGGATTATCTTGTGAAGTTGAGGATTTACAGTCGAAAAGTGAGGTTGAAGAGTTCGAGTCAGAAAGTGAATCTGCGGATGAAATTAACATTGCAAATTTAGAAAATTATGATAAATTTAAAACAGATTTGTGTCATTGGTATATAAATAACCGTATATCGCACAAGGTTATAAGCAATTTGTTGGTTATTTTACGGAAACACATAGGTTTGCTATTTCCCAAAGATCCGCGGACTTTACTGAATACTCCCAGAAATGTCGAATGTATTCCTGCAGAAATTCAGTATTATCATTTTGGTCTTAAGAGAGCTCTTAAGAAGATGCTGCGGGAACATACACAACAAATTGGTTCGACTAATATTCTTAGGGTTTTTATAAATATTGATGGACTACCAATTGCGAAGTCTGGTAATGCTTCTTTGTGGCCTATATTATGTTCTAATTCTGTTACGAAATTGGTATATATTCCCAGATAGCCAAGCGTGATTCATCATATTAAGCAAATTAATGCACTGCATGTGTTGTTAAATGTTTGTTGTACATTTGCTAACATTGAAGTAAAACGCGTTATTGAATGCAGCAACAT
>JANQDE010000705.1:26758-36863 GCA_037157785.1 Cephalotes varians
ACACCGCTTCACGCACGCGTTCCGACGAGCGCTTACCCTCGCGCACCACATTGTACATATATTCAACATTCATCCTACATCTGTATATACATTCGCGCCACACACACCACGCTGTAAATACTGCTTCAATAAAACGACCATTATTGTTAAAACAATTTTGATTCCGTGTCTCTGCTCTTCCGAACCCGGCGTCCGACGAGCCTTTCCGGCAGTTCCGTCCTGCATCCTCCACCGGAGAAAGACGAACCGTTACAAATATACTTTTAATAACTCTATAACATACTTTTAATAATCTTTATAAGATGTAAGTTTGCAACTTTGAAATTATTCCGTAGTCCTTTCCATGAACATTTCATAGAACATTCATTTGTTAAAATCTTTTTTAGAATACGGTGAATATTGTCTCTAACATTATTTCCGTCCGTTTTTGACAAAAATTCTTTCTATGAAAAAAGAAAAGAAAATGAATGTGAATTGTATTCAAATTAAGTATTCAAAGTGATCATAGCAATAATGCAAAATAATATTGCAAAAAAGTAGTTTTATCTAATTAAATTAATTATTTTAATTTATTTTGTTGACATATTCTTTAATCAAATAACTGCAAATGCACATTATTCAGAATAGAAGAATACAGAAATCATAAAAAATTTTATTGAAAAATGGAAAACTTCGAAAAATTTCTATCGTATCGTAATCAACGTGCTAATAAAATTTTTGTATTTACAAATTGTATCACAGCTTCATCTGACGTTTTTAATAATATATCAATACTAAATACCTATTTCAACATACCTAATTGCAATGCAGCACGTATCTTTCATACGTATTATCTTTTGTACGTTTTATCTCTTGTATTTGCCCGTGACAGATTGCTGCAACAGAAAGACATAGAGAACAAGTCAGTAAAATAAAATATAAGTCTTCATTTGTAATATAAAAATATCAATATTTTCTGCTTAAATATCAATTTTTTATTAAAGATTACCTGATCATAATGCACTCCTTAATGCATATTCTTAATCTTCAATACTTTGTGTATTATCAATATATATATATATATATATATATATATATATATATATATCCGTGATATTATTGCAACATAATAAAGATGATAATTATTTATTATATTTTGCTTATACATGAAACATAAACTTAAATTAATCTTAAAATTAATTATGCAAACAAGTTTAGCCAAAGATTTTGAGGTTACGTTGTATTAAGATTTAATTATTAAATCGTGATATCATTAAGTCCGTGGGAAATTCAGTAAAAATATTTATAAATACAATGCACATCTTTTAGACATAATCTTTGAAATTTTTATTATTATATAATCATAAAAATCAATCAGATTAATCTAAAAATAAACGACGCATTAAAATCCGTTACATCCTTCATAAAAAGAAACCCAGATATCATCTTTACAAGGGCAGACAAAGGCAACATTACGGTCATACTGGATAAAAAAGACTACAGGGAAAAAATTAATGCTACGTGACACTAACACATATATAATCACGAAAAGAGACCCATTAAATAATATGATTAGTGATTTGAGAAACTTACTCACAAGGTGGAAAAACTTTAGCTACATTTCAACGAATAAATACAAAGCGCTATATCGCAGTGAGGGCATACTACCGAGAGCTTATGGGCTTCCCAAAATTCACAAACCGGGTACCTTATAGATTAATAATTTCCTCTATCGATAGCCCATTTTATGCATTAGCCTCCTTTTTACAAGAAATTATAAAAGAACATGTACCAAAGACTTTCAGCCATTTAGAAAACAGTTTTGAATTGACGAAAAAATTAAAAGACATTTTTATTAACGACAATCATATTTTAATTTCACTTGACGTAACTTCTCTTTTTACTAACATTCCACTTGACTTGGCGATCGAAAGTATTGAAAAAAGATGGGTACACTTGTCGAACAATTGCTCGATTCCACGAGATGAATTTTTAACTGCTTTAAGATTAATTTTTGATTCTACTTATTTTGTTTTCGATGGAATTATTTATAAGCAGAAATTTGGGACACCCATGGGCTCACCTCTCTCACCGATCATTTCTGATTTAGTATTACGAGATTTAGAGGAGAGAGCTCTGGAGACGTTAGGTTTTCCTCCACCTTTCTACTTTAGATATGTGGACGATATTGCGATGGCGATTCCTGCTGATTCAGTAGAGAAAACTTTAAACATTTTTAACAGTTTACATTCTAGACTACAATTTACGGCTGAAATAGGGGGAGAATCGCTGAATTTTTTAGACATAACCATTATTAAGAACAAAAATCACCTTGAATTTAACTGGTATCACAAGCCAACGTTTTCGGGGAGATACCTTAACTATCTATCACAACATCCGGTTTCTCAAAAAAGAGGTACAATCATAGGTATGACTGACAGAGCTCTTCTCCTTTCTCATCTAAGATTTCAACGTGACAATCTTATATTTATTATTAAAGTTTTATTGAATAATGACTACCCATTAAAATTCATTTTTGATACGATTAACAAACGGCTTAAACACATGACCCATTACATCCCAAATAAGCTAGACAAGACAAAAAAGAACCAAAAATGGTTCACGATACCGTACATAAATGTCTCATAAGTTTAAACATCTAACGGAAGATCTGGATACAAAGACGTCTTATTATAGCTTAAATAAACTCAAATATATCATTAAGGGACAAAAAGACAACATCYCGAAACTATCACAAACAAATTTGGTATACAAGTTGTCATGTAGAGACTGCGATGCAACTTATGTAGACCAAACTGGCAGAACATTAAAAACTCGGATTTCTGAACATCGAAATCACATAAATAGAAACACCACTACACAGTCAGTCATTACTGAACATAGAATCAATTTTTCACATGAATTTAATTGGGATAACGTTGAAGTCTTGGATAGAGAACGATTTTTATCAAAACGACTAATCTCGGAGATGATTTATATAAAGCGCCAAAAGAATAGTCTGAATTTACAATCGGACACGGAACATTTAGACGATGGCATCATTTCTATTTTAAACAAACTACAATGACAATCGCTTTTTAAATTGTTGACTTTCCGATCTCAAGTATTCCTATATTTATTGTTGTAATCACTGACACACGCTTCTGACTGTAATGTCAATCGGTTATACTCCGTCGAGATATACACAAGACTCCTAGCGTAGCTGGCTTTATCTATTAATATTACAAAAATTGTCATTCCAATTATTTGCTGCCTGGGTAAGTAAATTGCTAAAATTTCTTTTAAAAACATAAGAAACATAACTATCTTTATATTTAATAAAAAAAAACTCTATCTGATGTAATTACAGGCAGGCAGCAAATACTTGTTGAAAGTATTAATAAATATTTCTATTGTTAACGAACATCGATGAAGAAAAACTACGCTCAATTCACAAACGGGGAAGAATTGTATCAAATTACTGAAGATGGCTCGATGCAGAGCCGAAACGTCTAAAACAACAATCTTCTAAAATACAGTAAAAAGAATAAGTTATTTTTTCTTTTTTACATGCGCACGAACACCCGCGCCAGACTCCCATTAGCCCTTAATCTCCAAAATTTGTTATTCTTGCGAGTCCATTTATTAACAATTTCTATATAATTTTTATAAGTGCTGTTTCAAGTTTTCCATAACGAGCAAGTGCAATATACATAATATGCAATAATAGTTTTAGAAATATTTGGTAAATATTATTTATTTGTATTTATTTGTAATATAAAAAGATTATATTTCTTAAATAAGAAGGATTACCTTGGATTCAAATGGATTCAATATTACACGTTCCCTTTGTCTATCGCCATCAATCACTATGTTGAAGATCTCAGAATGGGCGCGTTCGCAAAGCAGCTAACCTGTTCGCCGAGCGATTGAACATGATTGGTTTTTACTTATAGATCCAACCAATCACATTAAATCGCTCAGTGAGCAAGCTAGCTTCGTCCGGCTTGAATACCCTATTCTTAGATGGATTAATGTATTCATGATATAAAGAATACATTATGGTTCTGTTCCTTTTTACTGTACTTTCTACATTAGCTTGCGCTAGTTATCGCATCCTGATTTTTTCCACTAATACATATTTTCACAATCATATATATATATATATATATACTTCTTTCTTTTTTTATGTTAAATTTTCAAATTCTGTTCACCAATCAACCACAAGTAATATATATGATATATTTAAAAATATAACTTATAAGATACTTATATATTCACATCCAGAAGCTTATGTCACATTACAGTAATGCAAAGGTCATGTAACATATTATATTACATTTACATTACTGTTATTTTATTGTTGCCAGTAAGTAACGGATAATATAATTATTTTATGTAACTATTTTATAGAGTTATATTGCACAAATAAGAGCTAATTATATTATCCCAATATAAATCAGATATAACAATAGTTACATTACGTGTTACTTCTGTGTTACATAGCAGTTATATTATGTGTTTGAGATCTTTATAAATTGCTTTACCGCAAAACATAAGATATTTGCAGCTGACCCTTTTGATCCCCGCGATCATCTACGTTAGTTTTAATTCTTAAGGGGTAATACCTTGTGTTACTACTAAAAGTAGGATCATTTTTCTTTGATTATTATAAAAAAATGAAAAGATATATTAAGATTCGGGTTTAAACATATGAAAGTACAAGTCCTAAGATACACAAAAAAATTTTTTTTATATTTTTCAAAAACAAAATGGCGGCGTGGCAGCTATCACAAAACAATCCTTTTTTTTCCCTTGCCTCTACAGGTCGCAATTTTGCACCTAGAGCAAAAAACCAAAGTTTTTCTGAAAATATGGCCGAAAATCTAGTGAGCATAGTAGGGTTTTTTGAAAAATTGATTTTAAAAAAAATGGCATCGATTAAAATTTTTTTTCTTTTTTTTTTTCGAAAAAATCACTCGAAAATCGGCTATAGAATCGGCAAATTTCAATTTATCGAAAAAGTCGTACGATGCTCACTAGAGAATCTTATTTTAAAGCTACAGTTAAAATTTGAAGGCAATCGGATAAAAATTGAAGGAACTATCGGTACGGCAAGCTCGAAAAACATGGTTTCGAGAAAAACGCGTTTAAAGTTTCAAGTAGTCAAACTACAGACGCTAAGAAATGCACGGAATCAACGATAAACACTTTCACGAGCACAAGCAAAACACTCTGTTGTGTATTCTAACAGACTTTCGAGAAACAGCTCTTTTTTCAGCTTTAAAATTCAAATAATAGAGGAGCCATCTATTTTTCGGCTTTACGACTATGTTCGGAAAATCGACTTTTTGGACCATTTAAAATTTTTTCCTTCACATAAAATCTTTTGGATATCATTTTTAGATAGTTTACAGAGCATTTAAGCAAATAAAAAAAAACGTAAAAAAAAGTTACAAGGTGATATTACCCCTTAACACATGTGTGATGTTCCTTTTCTTAATAAGAGATCTGCAATATCTTTTAATTCATAATCTCCTTCTGTCAGCACTCGACTTTTAGATAATTCCTGGTACTTGCTAAGAAGGTTTTACTATTCGTTAAGTAGAATTGATAGCCGGCATCGCTGTTGTTTCCTGTGGTCTTAAAAGACATCTGCAGATATTACTCATTGGATGTTCGGTACAGGGCATCGATTGTTTAATTTAGGTGAGATAGTTTATTTCTCGCATTTTCATCTCACGTGAAAATATTCACCCGATTGTATTACTATCAAGTGAAAATACGATATCACTAGATTCAAAGTATGGGGTTATATAATTTTGACCAAGACTGTACTACTCAGATTCTTTTATTTTGACAGGTTATTCATGTGTGTGATTATGTTATGTTTTTTTCCCTTCTGATGTGTAAAAAACGTATAAATAAAAATTATGAATGTGACAGACAAGCAAAAAGAAATTCTGTTAGAATTTATGAAGTTACATCCAGATTTTGGCCGAGGACGAATACGATCGAAGGGAGAAAGCAACTGGTAAGTCCTATAAAATTTGTTTTAACTATTTACGTTATTTCGAATATATAATAGAATAAAATAATTAATTTACCATAATTTATCAATATTACTTTATTTTTAAGGACCAATTATGGGCAATTAGCTGAAAAAGTGAATTCTGCAGGTTGCGGACCACAGAAGACATCAAAGGAGTGGGCAAAAGTAAATATTTCACAGAGTTGATTATCTCAGTTTTTATCTTGTTTATTCAATATAGAATATAACTTAAATTTCTTATGTTAAACTTGTGTACTTGTTCTAGACTTGGCGGGATTGGAAGAGCAATGTCTTAAAAAAAGTAGCAATCTATAAAAATTATGCAACTGGCACTGGAGGAGGATCTCCAAAGAAGTTGCGAACTAATCGCCTAGAAGACGACTTGTTAGAATTTATGTCTCCAGATACCAGTGGGTTGACTGGAATACCTGAGGGAGGCTTTGGAGATAACTTCGAGCAATTGAAAAATGCATCATTATTCTGTCTGAATACTCAGCCATCTATAAGCTCAAGGAATGAAATCGAAGAAATTGATTGGATGAGCAATTCACTGTCCGACGTATGTACATTACTAAAAAGTCTGATTAATTACACAGGTCCACAAAAAAAAAAGTTGTCTGTGCTGGAGTACTGACCATACCTATCCCTTGTATTTTGAGCCGCTAAACACGAATCTAACCTCCATTTTGCCCCAGCACGTTAGAGTTTTTTTTTAATACCAAAAAACTGTTAGATCTTAGTATTGCTTATCCAGCTCATTTGAATCAGACTCTAAATGTGATTCAACATAGAAACTTTAACCTAACAACATTGTGGAACTCCAGTTTTGGCCACATATTTCTAAGAAACCTCCGTAAAACCCCATAACTCGTTAATGCCATAAACTCTCAACTCCTAGGAATCCGATGAAAATAGCGGAGAATCTTGAATGGAGAGTTAATAAGATTGTGACCTCGGAACCTTGTACTTGAGTATCATATATCCAGAACTACATGATTCCACAACCTCATCATCCCATAATCTCATAACCCCGTAACTTCTTCATTCTAAAGATCCAACTGAAAAAGTGAGGTCATAAATAGGGGGGGATTCATGTCATTGTGACATTAGAATCTCGAAATCAAGCACCTCTGATGCCACAGCTTTTCAACGTCAAACCTTCTGACCATATAACTCTATAACCCTGAGGATTCAATGAAAAAAAGAAGAAGCTCTCTATTGGGGACTCGATTAGATGTTGTCCTTGGGACCTTGTTACCAAATAAGCCTATAGCGCCTAAAACCTATATAAAATTTCTTAGGTAATCATGAAAGTGAGAATTATGAAGAATTAGTCGCTGAATTGATAGAGAATTACCGGCAACTTGGATGCTTGATGAATTTGAAATTGCACTTTCTCAAATCACATCTCCAACATTTCCCAGACAATCTTGAAGATTACAGTGAAAAACAAGGCGAAAGATTCCGTTGCGATTGACCGCAGCCGGTGCCTAGAGGCTTTCCACTATTCAAGCACTATGAGTGGTTGGGGGTCAATTGCAACGTGGGCAAACAGGCGCCACTCGGATTTTCAAGTGCACTTTTAGCAAATTGTATATAATTTAATCTTTTGTTTGTTTAGAGATATCTTCCAAAGAAAATGATTATTGAAACTGCAACTAATCGTATACAGAGGCGAGTTCAACAAAACGTCACATCAGTACAACCACAAGTGAGTAATCTTCGTTGCTTTAGAAAAATTGCAAAGGAACTTTGTTACATGTTAAATAAGTAGTTGTGACGTATACATATATTTTCATTATTTTAGGAAAATCTTCTAAGAAAAAAATCTGTTTTGGGAAAGAAGGCAACGAATCAGACAATGATTTCATTATTGGAAAAGAAAACTTCCACATCTGAAGATTTCAAAACTAGAGCTTTGGCAATAAAAAAAGAAAAATTAAAATTATGTAGAGAAGAAATAGCTCTGAAAAAACAACATCACCAAGAAGTTATGAATCTCTTCGAATTAAAATTTTCCATTGATGAATTTTATAATAAAATAAATAACATTTTCGATATCCAATACCTGGAACTTGAGTAACTTCAAATAAATTATTCTTCTTCTTTTATTACCGAAGCCTAAGCTTCAACGACCAAAGTATTAGTATTAATATTAGTATTATAAGTATTATTATAAGTATTTGTATTATTTGTATTATAAATATTATTTATTAGTATTAGTATTATAAACATTATAAGTATTACAATATTATAAATACAAATAAAGAGAGAGAGAGACTAATAATTAAAAAAGTTGCATTACATTCCACAAATTTCTTACCTTTATTTTCCAGTTTCAGTCATTTTATACAGTTAAGCCAGCGGCACACGATGCTTGTTTTCCTGCTGGATTGCTAGCGGTTTATTCTAGCGTTTTATGCTAGCGTTTTACGCTAGTAAATTACTAGAAATTCTGCCTTCTGTTTGGTGCAATTTTAGTAATTTAAAACGCAAACAATCCAGCAGGAAAACAAGCATCGTGTGCCGCTGGCTTTAGTTGCAAATATATACAATTTATATATTACATTCCGGTGCATTATTCATTATTATTTTTACGAAAATCATGATACGAAATGATTCGATCGATGATCATGATTCCCCCCTAATTAATATCATATATGTATTAGATATATTTAAAAAAACCAACACAGTTGGAAAACTTGTTTGAAATTTATGTTACTTCCTGAGGACTCCACGATTTCCTCCTTTCAAGGACGGCTAATAAAATAATCTATTAGAATAAGAAACTCGAGCGTTAACGGTTATCTATCGGCAAGCGGGCAATAAGCCCGATAGAGTTTTCCTTTTCATGATTGTTTATCTCGATAGAGTTTTCCTTTTATTTTCGGTATGTCGGTTATCTCAYATGCAYRTGCCAAACAGAWCCTTCCAGAGGAAACYCAGATRAACAAAACTAAATAAGAGCACGATTTTGCCGGTCTCGTTTGGTCTCCGCATAAATAAAATCAGTACTGGAAGGCGCCCGGACTCTGAATATTCAAGAACAACAATAGATATTATCTAAACATGAGACAAAGGTACTCTTCGAGTAAAATCGAAATGTTGAGATAAGCCAACGGGTATCGCGAAGTTGTGTCAACATATGCAAGAGAGGACGAATTCATAAACTTTTATGGGAGTACACAATAATTCCCAATCTTAAAGGACAATGGAAACATGTTCTATCTATTTTAAACACGTGAATTCGTGTTCCCTCTAATAAAAGAGAAATCACCGACAAACAAAGAATAGATAAAATAAATAATATCTTTGGAAGGTACCGTGAGACTCATCTTGCCCTCTCTTCAGGAAACGGGGCGAGCAAATGAAGATCCGAACTTGCCAATAGATAATCGTAGAAAAATCATACTGCCCTAATAGCGACGAACACCAATAAACAAGTGTACGATAAGATTTGCGTCGCGGGTGGAGCTGAGCTAATGCGAGAAACTCCAACTAAAATTTGGAGATTTGATCACGGAAGAAGGGTAACTCACCAACCAAAACCTTGAAATTCACTCGAACCATCCCACAAGAAATCCACCCCCTAAGAGATCCCTATATAAACCACGACATTTTGAACTCTCGCTCTCTTCTATCGTCGATCCAGTCAACTGTTGTACTCGTTACTCCAGTTAACCGCCGTATTCCAGTCAATAGACACTCCAGTTGCACTCGTTCAGTCTCAACAGTATTACTTCGTCTAAATTCGGGAGTGCATAGCCAGTCTACAAGTTACGCGGTTTGTAAGTGCCAGTCTTTGCCGACCAGACGGCCCGCAGAAAAAGAGAGACCAGATCACCTGGGACTGCAACCAGCCGAACTGTTCAATCAATACATCAATAGTAAGTCACCACATATATATATATATATATATATATATATATACATTTTTCTTTCGGATACTCCAACCACTTTTTCAATTCGCGCACCCCTTTTTACTAGACATTAAGCACGATCCTCCATTCCTATTTTCAACTTCAAGAGAATCACTAATATCGTGGTCCTCCCATTCTCCTGATTATTTTTAAC
>JANQDE010000706.1:25088-37707 GCA_037157785.1 Cephalotes varians
CGGCCGCCGAGCGTTGAACGGTAGTGGGGAGGACAGTAGGCGTCGCTTCAGAAATCGGCTCGAAAAGGGCATTTCGTTGCGACCACTGATCTAAATTAATTGTTAATTAAGTAATTAAATGGATTCCCCCTCCCCGCGTCACTCACATGTACACCCCCACCACTCACTAACACATAGTGGTCCAGAACCGGCCTTGTTATGCTACTAACGTAGAATCTACGGACAATGCGTGCTTCGCGTGGTCAGTGTTGTTGCATTACACCCTGCTAAAAGTAACACAAATCGAGAGTCATTATATCCTCATTACTTGATAATATTAAATCTAACAGACACTATGTTTCCGATGACACTGAACCAAATTAAAAAATTTATAAATCTCAACAATATTTCGATCAATGTATACAATATTGAGAATAAAAAAGAGATTTTTCGTTACGGCTCACTGACGACAAGAAAGAGAAGCACGTCAATCTATTGTACGTGCAAGATTCGCGCGACAACAACGTAGGACTTTGCGTGGATCAAGAATCTGTCTCGCCTTGTGAGCTCACAATTGAGTAAAAAATATAATGGGAAAAAATATTTTTGCGATCGGTAAGTATGCAATCAATAAAAAGCAAAGTTTTGCATTAAAAATAAAAAATTAAAAACAAAATTAAAAATAATTAAAAAATAATTTGTTTTTCCAGATGTTTACACTACTTTAGCTCAAGCGCAAAATTGGATATCCACGTAATAGACTGTGATAAATTAAACAATTTGCGCGATCAATTACCGAGCGAGAATAACAAGTGGCTGAGCTTCAGCAACTACATGAGAAAGGAATGCGTCCCGTATATAATATATGCTGACCTGACATGCATCCTAGAGAAAATGGAGATGGATATAAAAATCATTCAGCTATCGTATCAGCATCATCAAGTATTTAGCATAGTATATGTCCGTTGCTCTTACGATAACTCACTGTCAACGTATCGGTTTCATTGCGGTAACGGTTGCGTCGCGTGGTTCGCCGAGGAACCTCGAAATTTAGCGCATAATGTACAATCTATTCTTTTCACTTACGTATCCATGGCGGATTTCACGCGAGACAATTGGGAAAAGTTCAACAGCGCTACGCACTGCCACATGCGTGAAAAAGATGCGTTAGATGCGTTAGATGATACGTGGGTACGCGATCATTGCCATTTGACCGGGCGATACAGGGGCCCAGTGCATTCCAGTTGTAACATAAATTATAAAGATTCGCATTTTGTTCCCGTAATTTTCCAGGATATGACGCGCAATTTATCATAAAAGAAATTGCTACTTCGTATGAAGGATATACAAAATTACTTCCCATAACGAAAGAAAAATATGTTTCCTTTATTAAAAATGTCGATAGCACTAAAAATAATCACAGAGAATGTATAAAGTTACGTTTTATAGATTTGTTACGTCCTGAAGACTCTACGATTTCCTCATTTCAAGGACGACTAATAAAATAATCTATTAGAATGAGAAGCGGATAAAACTCGAGTGTTAACAGTCACCTATCGGCAAGCGGGCAATAAGCCCGAGTTTTCCCTTTTCTTTTTCTGTATGTTGTTTATTTCGTGTAAATATGTCAAGAGGAACTTCCAAAAGAAACTTAGACAAAGGAAACTAAATAAGAGCACGATTTTGCCGGTCTTATCTGGTCCACATGTAAATAAAATTAGTACCAAGACGTGCCAGGGACTCTAAATGTAACAAATGAATTACCTAAACGTGAGACAAAAACACTCTTTAAGCATTAATATGGGACAGTGCGTTCTGCGAAATCGTCAATATATGCAAGGAAGCACGAATTCATAAACCTTTATTGAAGTACCCAATAATGTCCAATCCTGAAAGACAATAAAAACATACTCTATCGATCTCCAAACATATGCATCCGTGTTTCCTGTAACCCCTAATAAAAGAGAAATCGCCGACAAACAAAAATAGATGACGCAAATAATATTCTTTGGAAGGTCTCATGAGATTCATCTTGCCCTCTCTTCAGGAAACGGGGCGGGCAAGTGAAGATCCGAACTTGCCAATAGATGATCGTAGAAAAATCATATTACCCTACAAACTATGATGAAACACCAATAAACAAGCATACGATAGGACTTACGTTGCGGGTGGAGCCTAATGCGCGAACCTCCAACTAAATTTTGGAAATCTAACAATTTGATCATCAAGGAAGGGTATCCTACCAACCAAAACCTTGAAACCCACCAACTTGAACCATCCCACAAGAAATCCACCCCCTAAAAAGATTGCTATAAAAACCGCGACATTTTGAGCACGCTCACCTTTTTTACCTATCACTTCAGTCAGTCGTTGCGGTAGTGCGTCCGTTACTCAGTTTACATCGCGAGTTTCACAACATCGGCTAGCAGTTCTCAACAGTACTACAAGGTTACATCGCGAGTCAAAAGATCGCCCAGCAACGCTCAGCAGCATAAGTTCACATCAGCTACCAGCTGCGAGGTTCATCCGTCACCAAATAGTAAGTCGCAATACGTACTTATATATTTAACCAGTTCGCGAAGTATCCCCGAATCTTAGAACGGCTTTTCCCTCAGACTTCTCAGTCTCACTACCTGTATTATTACTCCTCCTATCAATACCTAATAACTTGAGTGCATCCTGATACTCCCCCGCACACTCCTTCTTTATCTCCCTGTCCTACTCATCGGTCCATTCCCCCCGTCCAACCTCGCCGACGAATTCGTAGACTTCTTATCTTTTTATCTTTCCTTTGCCTTGATCTTAAGCTCGATCCTACACTTTTGTTCTCCCTAAGGTTTACGGGTAATTTCTAGTGGATCTTACTTATTTCTAACTTGTTCTCCCTAAGGTTCACAGGCAATTTCCAATGGACTTTGCTTATTTCTAACTTGTTCTCCCTAAGGTTCACGGGTAATTTCTAATGGACCTTACTTATTTCTAACTTGTTCTCCCTAAGGTTCACGGGCAATTTCTAATAGACCTTGCTTATTTCTAACTTTAAGAGGATCACTAATATGACGGGCCTCTCATCCTTCTTTCGTTCACTCACTCTACGTCCTCTCGTTACTAATATCCAGTAAAGTTCGATCACAGTCCATTTTTTTTCAAACGTTTCAAATCCGCGCTTATCCGCAATGAGCGACCGACCGTCGTCCAATCAATCCCGCAATCGAAGGCCAGCAAAGCGTCTTCGACATCGGAGGAATAGGCTTGCGCATCGCCTCCTGGACGAGGCCTACGCTGAGTACCTCAGTGGCCCAACGTCGCGCAACGATAACGATAACGATAACAACGAAAGCAACGATCACTCTAGTATAACTGTGCTATCTGCTCCTCCTCTTCCCTCTACCAGTTCTCCGAATCAATATCCGCCACCTCCGCTCTCCCCTACACTCCCTATTACAGAACCCGACTCTCCTCACTCGGTGTTAACGCTCCGAGTGCGTCCTGATACTCCCCCGCACACTCCTTCTTTATCTCCCTGTCCTACTCATCGGTCCATTCCCCCCGTCCAACCTCGCCGACGAATTCTACTTCAAGCGTAGAATTTATCGACGAACTCCACGTTCCACCTCCTCGTCCACGTTACTACTACCATTATGAACCCCTTGAAACACTAATCACGCAATTCCCTCAGCGCACCGATCCTCTCCCCTCCGGTATACTATCGGGCCCGATGATTTCGACCTGGCGAAGATCAGGGGAATTATCGCGACCCAAGATCCGAACTTCCTCATTCCTATTTACCTCCCGAATTCTCCCTTTCCCTACGAAATTCCCGTCCGATTTTTCTTCAAACTTTTCCCCCCTTCTACAGTAACCATAGATAAGACCCACTCTTAAACCTACCTTATTTCGCTCCGCCCGTACTCTTGCACACATTCACGCATAAGTACGATTCCAAAAAGTGCCTGACAATGTTTTGCGGTTAGTTAGTAATTATTTATATTTTTATATCGACTGTTTTATAATAAAGTTTAAATGTTAGCGAAGATCGTTCTTGCTTTTATTAATTTAATCTAACGACCTCGCCTTTCATTTCCTTACACTCGAAGATCGTGGTCCAGTCCCGAGTTAAAGAAATTAAGTTTCCTTGACTCGAATTAGGACCGATGATCGCACTGCTCGTGGAAAAAGGTGTTATAGCGTCCTTTCGGGACGTTGACCCATATTTCAGAGCCATAAAGGTGCGTTCGACTCGCAGCACGCGCCTCTGCGTATACCTGCGAGACAGTTACTGAATACGTCCTTCCATACCTCCTCCTTCTCTTTCTTTCCAACTTACATAAACAAAACCTTCGGGGTTTGGACGTAACACATTATTGAAGAAATGAGCGGTGAATCGCATGAAGATGAGTCATTATCTGATAGCGATTGCATTAGTGATTGTGAGGACTTCACAAGAAATTGACGAAAAAATTATAGACAGTTCGCAAATCAGTGCATTAAATAGAAATACAAAATAGTACGCGATATACTTCTATCATTCTACGGGTAATGATTATAATGTGTGCGCGTCGTATGTGATTGATTTAAAAGACGTACATATTGAACTAGTATCAGGTATAAGAAAACACGTGACTAATTATCACGATGCAATAGATAGCAGATATTGTGCAAACTGTAGAAAATCATTATTTTTAATTTTTCCCTGCAATATGTGCTCGACTTGCACACAAGAAAGGACGCTGCTGTGAATAGGAGTGTATGACTAATGACTAAAAAGAGGCACGACTTGGTATTTCCAAGTTTTCGGATATTTGTAGATTTTCGCCGAGCGATATCCTTTATCGGCATCGAGCCATTAACGTGAAAATAGTGTTTCTGGCTGATTTTGAAAAATGATGGTTAGAAAGAAATGAAATATATGACCAGAAAGCGGGTAGTATCACAGTAGTGCGTTGGACGTTTATGCGACTGAATCTCTAAGTTTCTAAGAGTTTTTAAGTCTTTAAGTGTGAATAACGGAAGTTGTGGAAATTGAACGCGACATGTTGGAGCAAGCTAATAATGTCGCTACCTTGGGAGAGTGTTTCGTGTGGATGAAACGATGCGACGAGTGCATAGAACGGCTCGAAGAACGCAGTCGTGCCAAGTGTAACGTCCCTAGTTTAATAATAATTATAGTAAGAAAATTTTTTTTTTACACTCCTTTTAATAATAGTAATGTTTATAACGTAAATACGTTCGTAATGTTCGTAAGTACGTTCATAACTCGCGCCAACACAAGCGCCGTGATTGGCGGAGGGCCAGCGGCCTGACTCAGCGTCGCGCCGAGCGGCGGCGCAGCATTAGACTAGCAAAACGTGCCCTAAGGGTCCGCTTAGAGGGAAGCTCTGGGAGTGGGGTAACTTCAATGGAAGGGAGGCCCGATTCGAGGGATCTCCAAGTACGTGGCAAAAACCTCAGTAACACTATATTTGCCGACTCTACTACAACCCTCGACCAGAGGGCTCCTCTGACTTTAGATTATAACTTAGAATATTTCTTCGTTTTCAATTTTGAATTCATAATAACGACACATCTAGTATAACTTAGAATACATTTTATTTTTGTGTTACGTCCTGAGGACTCCACGATTTCCTCCTTTCAAGGACGGCTAATAAAATAATCTATTAAAATAAGAAACTCGTGCGTCAGCGATTATCTATCGGCAAGCGGGCAATAAGCCCGATAGAGTTTCCCTTTTTATGATTGTTTATCTCGATAGAGTTTTCCTTTTATTTTTTCTGTGTGTCGGTTATCTCGTATACATATGCAAAGCGGAACCTTCCAGAAGAAACTTAGACGAACAAACTAAATAAGAGCACGATTTTGCCGATCTCGTTTGGTCCCCGCATAAATAAAATCGGTACCGGAAAGCGCCCGGACTCTGAGTATTCAAGAACAACAATAGATATTATCTAAACATGAGACAAAGGTACTCTTCGAGTAAAATCGAAATATTGAGATAAGCCAACAGGTATCGCGAAATCGTGTCAACATATGCAAGGGAGGACGAATCCATAAACTTTTATGGGAATACACAATAATTTCTAATCTTAAAAGACAATGGAAACATGCTCTATCTATTTTAAACACGTGGATTCGTGTTCCCTCTAATAAAAGAGAAATCACCGACAAACAAAAAATAGATAAAATAAATAATATCTCTGGAAGGTACTGTGAGACTCATCTTGTCCTCTCTTCGGGAAACGGGACGGGCAAATGAAGATCTGAACTTGCCAATAGATAATCGTAGAAAAATCATATTGCCCTACAAACAGCGACGGAACACCAATAAACAAGCGTATGATAAGACTTGCGTTGCGGGTGGAGCCGAACTAATACGCGAAGCTCCAACTAAATTTTGGAAAATCTAAAAATTTGATCACCAAGGAAGAGTATACCTACCAACCAAAACCTTGAAACCAACCAACTCGAACCATCCCATAAGAAATCCACCCCCTAAGAGATTCCTATATAAACCACGACATTTTGAGCACTCGCTCTCTCTGACCACTCCAGTCAACTGTGGCATTCGTAGCACTCAGTAGCAGTCTTATTTCACGTTTGTTCGTCCGGGTACATCTCTTGCCTAAATTTATATCGTCACGGGAGTGTATAAGACTAGTTGGAGTCTACACAACCATCATCCACGACGATTAGAGGATCAGCCAGATAGAGCAGATCCCCTAGGACGGACCGGGAGCCATTCGCACCGTTCAACAACCACATCAATAGTAAGTCATCCCATAAGTATTTATATATCTCTTTCGGATTCTCCTACAAATTCAACTCGCGTATCCTCCTACTTCTCCCCTTTTTATTCCGCCTAAGGTTCATTGATAATTTCTAATGGGCCTTACTTACTTTTAACTTTGAGAGGACCACTAATATCCCGGGCCTCTCACCCTTTCCTTATTCACTAATTCTACAGTAAAACCTCGACTCTATATCCTTATTCCGCCTAAGGTTCATTGGTAATTTCTAATGGGCCTTATTTATTTCTAACTTTAAGAGGACCACTAAAATGCCGGGCCTCCCATCCTTTCCTTATTCACTCACTCTACGTCCTCCGCCTGCTAATATCCAGTAAAACCCTGATCATAATCCACTAGCAAACATTTCAATACTCGCGTATCTGTAGTGAGCGGCCGACCGTCTTCCAATCTACCCCGCAGCCGAAGGGCAGCAAAGCGCTTCCGGCATCGGAGAAATAGGCTCGCGCGTCGCCTCCTGGACGAGGCCTACGCTGAATAYCTCAGTGGGCTAACGTCGAATAATGATAATAATAATAACAGTAGTAGTAATAAGAGTAATAGTGTCCCTAGTATAATCGTCCCCGCTTCTCCTCCTCCTCCTCCTCCTCCTCCCTCTCAATCTCCTTCATCGAATCAACCGCCGTCACCTTCTCGCTCCCCCACACCCCCTATTGTAGAACCAGATTCCCCTCACTCCGCATTGACACAAAGAATATTCCCAGACTCTCCCCCTCCTTCCATCCGCTCCTTTTCCCTTCCTTCTTACTCTCCTATTTCTTCTCCCAAAGAACCACCATGCCCAGCTTCCCCCATGAATTCCACGACCTCAAGCGTGGAATTCATCGAAGAGATTCACATTCCTTCTCCTCATTCTAAGCATTATTATTATTATGATCCTCACCAACTTAAACACACTAATCCAGCAATTTCCACGACGCGTTACTCCCCTTCCCCCTGACTCTTATTTTATTAGGCCTGACAATTTCGATCTCTCGGAAATCAGGACCATAATCTCGGGTCAGGATCCAGACACCATTATCCCAATTTTCCTTGCAAACTCCCCCTTCCCTTACGATGTACCCGTCCGATACTTTTTTAACCTTTTTCCCCCTTCTACAATAATCATAGACGAAATCGACTCTTAAAATCACTCTGCTCCGCTCCACCCGTACCCTTACACACATTTGAACATAAATACGTTGTAAAAAATTCGCCTAACTCTCTAACAATGTATTGCGCCAACTCAACAATTATTTATATTCCTATATTGATTGTTTACAATAAATCTTAAATGTTAATTAAAATCGTTCTCGCTTTTTATTAGTTTAAGGATAACGACCTCGCCCTTCTTTTCCTTTGCCCTCGGAGATCGCACGTGGTCCAGTCCCTAGTTAAAGGGATTGAGTTCCTTGACTCGAATTAGGACCGATGATCGCACTGCTCATGGAAAGAGGTGTTATTGCGTCCTTTCGGGACGTTGATCCATATTCAGCGTTGCCAACTTAAATTTTTGAAAATCCGTAGAGAAGGATTCAAATTTCCGTAGAATTCCGTAGATCCTGCCATAAAAAATCCGATTTACGGATTTTTTTACATATAAATCAAAAACTGTGAATAAAATGAAATAAAATAATATACGACAATTATTTAACAAAAATCTTTTTATTCATTTAATTATTCGGAATCCAATTCTGAATCAGTTTTAGTTTTATTACTAGTTTTATTAACTTTAGTTGTATTTTTAAAATTGTACATTATTTTATTAAATAATGCATAGTGCTCTTCCGAGGCTTGTACTTCGTAACATGGTACATTCATCGTGCTTTTCGTATACAATAATCCCGTTAAGGATTTTGTACTTAATTTGTTTCGTAAATCGGTTTTCATTAGATTTACAGAGGAGAATAATCGTTCTACATTTGCACTGGAATGTGGTAGACATAATAACTTTTCAACAAAAGATGAGAGCAATGGAAACATTACAGACCCATCGCCTTTTTTTATATTTGAAATATAACGCCAAAATTCATCAACTTTGATATCTTTTTCCAATAAAAATGGAAGTTTAATGTTTTTTAAGACTCTCCACTCTCGATCGAATTCCGTTAGATTCTTTGGACACAATCCTGTCTTAAGCAATATCTATGAATCACTTGCGGTCTTGAGCACTGGCTTAAGCCCATCTTGAAACTCGAGCAACGTCTATGGATTCCGCCCGTAGCGACCTTTATCGCCATAATGAAATGATCAATTCATTGATTATAGGTTGTCATTAACAAAAATCCGTAGATTTTAGTGTATTCTCCGTAGATCCGTAGATAAGGTAAAAAATCCGTAGATCTACGGACAAATCCGTAGGGTTGGTAACGCTGTCCATATTCCAGAGCCATAAAAGTGCGTTCGACTCGCACGCAGCCTCTGTGCGTATACCTGCGAGACAGTTACTGTTTACGTCCTTCCATACCTCCTCCTTCTCCTTCTTTCCAACTCATATAACCAAAACCTTCGGGGTTTGGACGTAACATATACATAAAATTGATTTACATAGGAATTCAGAARTTAAAAACATTGTCAAAGTTCTAATTAAATAAACTTCTGAACTTCTATATATATCTTTATAGATTCACTTGATAAGGACTAGAAAGCATCTGATCAAAACGTCATTTATTGTAGTATATTTTCAAATAAAAGTGCTAGAAATAGTCAAACATTAATTTGTCACGTTTTATAAGTTTGTAAATTTTTTGAATGGAGACCCGAAGGCTGCTGGTTTTAATAAATATTCTCCGCTTGCGAGATACTAAATTTTGTTAATTATGGATAGTTACAGAATACACGTTTTCTTATACAAATTATGTTTAAACAAAAATTTAATATCTTAGATTAAGCGGAGAATATTTATTAAAGCCAGCAGCCTTTGCGAACCAACTGTGTTAAAAATTTTCTTTGTTTAACGTGACATGCTACTTTCATATAATTTATTTGTCGATAGTTAAACGGCAAATATTTTGATTAAAAAATAAAGTTTTGACAAATAAATTATAATAAACTGGCATATCAGACTATCCAAAGAAGATTTTCGGAATCACTTGTTAGTTACGATGGTTGTTTGTTTCGATATCTGTGAGTTCCATAATTTATTCGTATATTTAAATTCCAGAAACAATCAAAGACAGAAGAACAATAGAATATTATATCTCATTTCAAGAGAATAAACTCAATGAAAGGTAAGTTATTTTTGTCCAAGAAAATGATGATCCATTCCGATCTAATTATTGTATTTTTTTCTCATCACAGAAGATGAAGCTGGTGCCAGACGGTTAACCTAAAAGATCGTGTACATGATCGTAACTGATCATCCCCTTTCAATAGTCGAATTAAAAGGCTTTTCAGAATTGATGAAATTTTTAGTGCCGCATTACAAGTTACCTTCTCGCCAAACGATTACCCGCTTAATCCGATGTGAAATATAATGTAATGAAGATTGCGGTAAAGAAACAACTTGCATTAACTCCATCCCATGCCATTATGTGTGATATTTGGACTGACTGCAAAATGCAAAGTTATCTTGGCGTTACCTTGGGATCACTATTTAACACTGACTTTGTTTTGAACCACATCACATTGGGAACCATACCACTGGCTTCTAATCATACTGGAGATCTAATCGAAGAAAAACTGTGAGAAGTCCTGTCGGCGTTTGACATTGAATTGGAAAAAGTGGTATGTGTTGCGAGCGATAGTGAAAATATGAAAAAGGGCATTGTACAGCTAGTTGGCAGCAAAAAACACGTTCCTTGCGTCGCGCACATCCTGTCACATATCGTGCCCAATGCACTGCAATCATTAACATCTATAAACGACATTCTATCTCAAGTGCGGAGTATTATCAGAAAAATAAAAAACAACGTCAATGCGGGCGACGAATTGAGGAAACTGCAAATGCAGACTGGGTTAAGCGAAGGGCAGTGTTTAAGATACCTCTTAGACATGAAAGTCCGATGGAATTCCACGTATTTCATGGCTGCCAGATATATCGAGCTGAAAGACTACGCATACACAGTTTTGCTGAAATGCCCTGATGCTCCTGATCCAGTTATCTCGGGATCAACTTCAAGTTCTGGAAGATCTAGTATTAATTTTCAAACCAATTCAAACCGTGATTACAAAAATTAATGGAGATTCATACTCGACAGGTAGCATTGCCATCCCGATAATTCGTGGCCTGAAGCTCTGCATAAGCAAATTGAAACCGAGTATTAAAATGGGCAAGGAATTGATGCTTCGCATCAGCGGAGCTTTGGAAAAATGTTTTAAAGAATTGGAGTCAAATCAAGTACTCGCAATCGCTACTGTACTTGATCCTCGATTCAAAAAGCCGGCTTTCGAATCACGTCTAAAATGTGCTGATGCAATAAATAAAATTAATTGTTTCATGAATGCTGCATCGAAAGAAATGGGGCAAACTGCAAAAGATTCCAGACCAATAGATAATAATGATGATAACGATATATGGAGCTTTCACGATCACCAAAACGAAGCACGAGTGTCTGGTTACGAGTCTGGGTCAAAGGATGAAATTCATATTGAGCTACAACAGTATTTCAATCAGCCTCGTATCCCTCGGAAAAATGATCCTCTCGGGTATTGGGAAATGGTGCAAACTGCATTTCCAATTCTCTCAAAAATTGCCATATTCTATGCAAACGCAGTTGCAACATCGGTGCCATCCGAACGTCTCTTTTCAGAGGCTGGGGCTGTTGTTACTGACAGACATAACAGACTGACTGGTGAAAGAATCAACATTTTGCTTTTTCTCTCGTCTTTGCCTGAGATGTGGGAGGGTGGTCTCCGTTTGGACACGAATCGATTGGACACGAGCCTCTCATAGCGCTTGAACAGTGGAAAGCCTCTAGGCACCGGTCGCTGTGGTTGGTGGTGTCCAATCGAGACGTGGTCAATCGGGATATTCCCGATGTGGGAATGTGATGATCCTTGAATTATTCTTTAAAAGAATAAAACTTTGATATTATTCTATATATCTAACTACATGTACTGTGATATTATGATTTTAAATGTTTGAATATTTTTTGTTTTTAGTCATATGTACTGTGAACTGTGATACATGTACTGTAATACTATAATTTACGATCTCATTAATATATAATGTTTTTATGTTTAAATATATTTTGTGTTCTTTTTTATTTAATTTAACACTCCATGTTTCTCCATTTATATTTTCATTTATAAAAATAAAAACGCACCATAAGATCATATCCACAATTATCAACCGCGCATCTAATTCCCATCGCTGAGTCAATTCGAAATATGAGCATACACGCATGCTGCATGTCTACGCTACAATGGTTAAGGTAGTATAATTATATTTTCATTCAATTTGTGACTTGCATTAACTAATAATTATTTTCATTTATTTTTTAGGTATATGACAAAGACGTAATGCAATGTGTTAATTTTTATTTTAAATATTTCTGTATTTTGTAATAAATAAAATGTTTAAAATAATTTCTTCTTTATCTTTATTTGGGGGAAAAACGATTAATCGATTATTTTCCGATTATTTTCCAAATTAATCGTTCTAGAACGATTATTATCTGACAAAATCGATGTTTGAGATTATTTTTTCCACAATCGGCCATCACTACGTGTGACGTTCAAATGGACATGATTCAATTGCCCACTAGCCACTCACAGCACTTGGACAATGGAAAGCCTCTAGACACCGGTCGCTGTGAGTGGCTGTGGACATTTGTACTGTGTCCAAGTGAACCGCTCCCGTACGGCACAATGTTTTTCGAAATGCACAAGGGCAAGACCCTTGTCAAACAAAATAA
>JANQDE010000707.1:9878-20644 GCA_037157785.1 Cephalotes varians
GGGGGGGTCACGACGCTGTGATGTTTATATGAACATGATATTATAAACAAACTGGCTGCTAAAAACGAGCGCCGATAAATATTATAAACAAACCGCGACGGCGGCTTCATTTCAAGGTGGTAAAATTACATAAACAGAGCGCCGATAAATATTATAAAGAAAACGTGTCGCGATACGTTTGCGCGGTGAGCCTGTCTTTCTTTCGAGGAGATAAAAATTTGGGGGAGGGGATTTTTTTAGGAAGAGCCGACTAATAAGTTAGCACATATATGCGTTTTATACGATTAGTTTTGCATCAACCGCATGTGCCAACGGTTCGCATCGTGTGACGATAGAATGTACTCCGTTGAGGGAAGCAGCAGCACGCGTATGAATTATTACGTTCCACTTCAAGATGATGAAACTCTGCCGTTTAAGAAAAAATGCATCAAGTAAGTTTACATTTTTTAAATTTATATTAAATATTAATTTATATTAATTTATATTAAAATTCAACTGTTTTAAAATATTTTTGTCTTTTTCCGTAGCGTTTTACCCGCGCGCCGTATACGATTCGTATACTTGGGAGACGATACGCATTGATAACTACGGGATATAAATATTTGGAAATTGGCATCAACGTTGGACCGCCGAGTTACGTGGAGATCGCGATAGGAGATCATCACGGAAACGAGCTGATACTGTCTCTCAAAACGTGGAAAGGGCTCTACGAACAACGAGGACACATTCAAAATTGTCTTTGGAATCGCGGGGATATTCCGAACGATTATATCAGCGTTGGACCGCTAACCGTGCGATTTGGTGTGATGAACGCTAAATTCATACACCTGGAATCTTTCGACGTGCGTTTGGCAATGACCGAATAGACGTTGCTCTCCATGTTCAATCTGGATCGGTGCATCGATATAATGTTCGATAGATTGAACGGTATCGTCGAGAAAGTCGACGCAAAATTTAAGCGATTCTCCAACATCGCAGCCTCCGTAACTAAGGACGTCTCGATCGCGATACGCGACAGCGATTACTTTGACGGAAATGAACTCATCGATTGCGAATTGTTAGCACTAGTTTTTGGTAATACGTAATAAAACATAAGAATAAAACACTGCTTCGAGCGTAAAAAATTATGTCATTATTTATACCTCATTTCCCTTAAATAAGTATAAAAATCGATTAAAGGAAAGGGACACGTTTAAAATGATACTGTTTTTTATTTTTATAATTTTTACAGTTGTAACGGATTAAGAAAATAATAATAAAATATTAACAGCACATTGCTCTCAGCTGCGATCGGCGGCGGTCTCGACATTAGCGGACACGTAGCTGAAAAATTTGTTGATCGTACGTTCAAATGAGAATAGAATGATGCGTTAGTCAGCGCGTCAATAAATAAAAAGATACATACCTTACACATATCTTTGAATTGACGTCGATGGTTTCGATGGTGATGATGATAATGCTGATGACGATGATGACGATGATGACGATGATGATTTTGGTGGACTAGGCGGACTTGGCGATACGGAACGGTATCCTTTACGCATAACCGACTTCCGATGAACATAGTCCTTCACCTGATCTATATTAGCTCTTATTTTATCCATATTAACTCTCTTAAAACTCGCAACAAACTGAAACTGACGAGTGAAAGAAGGAAATTTTATACCACACCCTCCCCCAAATTTTATTGTCAATCTTAAAAAGAATGTAGCAGCTCGAAGTAATCATCTTGTACTTATAATATTTATATAAATTATTTTCCATTTTCTAAAATTTTTGCTAAAATATAGCAAAACAATTTTTTATTATTTAAATTACGTGTAATGGGAAAAAAGGAACAAGAAATAAAATTGACACGTAGATAGCACATATTTATTTATTTACTTTTGATGACGTTGATGCCACCAATTAAATAGTTTGAATACATTTTGTAGAGCACAATTTGTTACATGTTTCTGGCAACGCAAAGTATGTGTAATATTCAACTTATTTAAAGATTCTATATTTTCGTAGTGTGCGTCGATATTTTCGATGTAGACATCTTCTCTCGCATCGTCCTGGAGCAATTTTGTAGCCATTCTCGCTTCTCGTATCCCTTAACATTTACGATATTATTGTCGTCGTCGTCGTTGTCGTTGTCTTTTGTACCAATCACGGCCTTTGTAATAAACTTTTTCGTCATGTAGTATGGAATTATCCCGTCCTCCCATCGMAATCCATGATGATTCGCAGTCAATCAGGAAGCGCAAGATTTTTCGGATTTTGAAAGAAGATCCCATGGATAGGAGTGTCCGAAAATATAATGAGAGGGAACATGAACTCCCTCCCTGAGAACGGCAAACTCCTACACGACAAAGGTTTTGTCAACGATAAAGCCTTGCAGATCCATGAACGTTGGTACAGACATTCTTGTTTATTGTTATGATAACACTTTGAGAGGAAGACTGCGGTCGATCTCGATGTATCATAGATTTTTATATCTTATTCCTCTCTACATTGTATTGAGATGAGAGTGATATACGCTTAGGTAATTTTGCGTACAACGTTGATCAACGGATTATACTGAACCACGCGATCGTGTATTATGAGACAATACGCGATGGTATTCATCGGCACATTCTCCTTACACTCAAATTCCAACCTCACATCCACAGTTGCGCTCTTGACTGATTCGTTTTGTCGAGCACAGTCGATAATTACGAACGGACCAAAACGYAAAAAAGTCGTGAGAGTGAGACTTGGCTCGAAATATTCATATCCGTAATAGTTTTTGCAGAAACGTGYGTACATATCGTACAGAATCGACCATCTGTTTTTATTTAAATCCAGATTCATGTCATCATACGGATAACATTCCGAGTTCAGATAAAGTTTCACGTTGGTCAATTTGCAATCGTCGAATCGGCTTACATCCTCGGACATGACGTTCTTCCGACCTGTCTGCAGAGCAAAGACAACGTACCGCGGCTTCTCAAGCTGAGTAGCGGTCTTAATGACCCACGAGTGCTTGGTTGTGCGTTGTAATAGCGGAAACTCGTACAGAAGTTCACGAACGAAAATCCATGTTGAGATATCGTCCGCTTTCCAAAGTACGCAGCAATGACAATTTATTTATCTCGTTCAATAGCACATGCGGCATTCGCCATTGTATCTTGAATATATCAATCGCGGATTCCAGCTCAGAATTTCCAATCAGACAATTGTTGTTGCGCGATCGTATCAAAATTAATTCGTGACGAGCGTTGATCACCACGCGTCTGTAATCTTCGCAAAATTCTAATAAATAACATGTAGAGCGGTACACAAAAGTTAAAATATCCATTCATATCAGTAGGCGCATCCCATCCGGCGTTTCTCAGAATCACGCTTCTATCGGATGATATCGTTACATAGTTTTTGAGCGTGCTTGTTATTCCCACGTTTCTGTTACGATCGATCTCCACGCCATCAAGTTCGTATCGAATCTCGTCGAACATGAACTCAATGCAATTATTTCCCAATATCACAATAGCTTGTGCGGCTCCTTCTCTGTTTATCGTTAGTTTTCCTTCGATGTATAAAAAACTTTCACACGGCAATGTATAGATCCTGTTGTATTCCTATTGGTATCCTGTTGTATCCTATTGGTATTCTTATCTCATGTCCATCGCTGTGTCCAAACGTTGTGTTGGCGAATGGATTGTATGTGTGAACCTCGAGCTTGACGATGCGATCGTCAAAGATCGCTTACGATGTTGAAAATGTCAGTCATTGTTTAAATGTTTCGCACCGCGAATCCCAAAGATTTTAAAAATTCAACGTTTGATGCGTTGAGCTTCTTTTTCTTCGTGCCTGATGACTTGATATTATGAAATGTTGTTGATTTTATCGGTCTCGTAAATATTTCGTTATCTCGTGCGTGCTCCGAGCTGTTCAGCACGAGCATCTCACACGCTCACGTTATCATTGTCACCGTCGTACGTGTAATCTGACAGTGATTTCTTCTCCTCGAAAATCGAGCAATCGTCCGTCTTGATCGACAATGCGTATCGTTAAGTCCGTAACGTTCCGTGTGATGACCGGTAGGTAAATGATCTGCATCGGTCTTTCCGATATCTTATATCCCGGTGGCATGCTCGGTGAAAATTCGTGGATCGTGTGCACGCGCTTGCTGTTGCTGTACGCGTCCGAGATCATGGTACACTCTATGCGGACAATGTTTACGTTGAGAATGTTAATCGACATGTCCGATTCGTGCCATTTTCGCGCAATATACGCGTCGACGAGAATCCTAGTAGCGATCCTATGTTGTCGGGCTTGGTAAAGTTTATTCTGTAAGCGCATTTGATCTCGCTCTTCATCGTATTATAATTAGCGCGGAACACTATCGGATACTCTTCTTCGTCACTGTCATCGTCATTATCATCATTCGCATGCTCGATATCACCGCGTTTTTCACCACTATTGCGTCGCGATCTTTTCTGCGAAATTGCGCGTTTCAAAAACACGTTTATGGCCTGTATTTCGTACGATCCCTCGGGAATCGTAATTTTCGCGTCGTCTTTACCAAAGTAAAATTTATTATTCGAGGCATTCACATTCAATATCGTGTGATAAGAGATCAGACCGAACTCGTAATCACCATCACTCAAATCTATAGCCGGAGAATAGTTCACCGCGAGAACGCTGCTTTTGCCGGTCAGTGTAAGTGTCAATATGATGGTGGTGGTAGTGGAAACTGCTCGATGAGTACTGCATCTTCACAGCTGCGCGTCAAGCTTTAAATTCGCATGCGTCGACCGTTCGAAGAAACTGTAGGCACATCTGTCCACAGATGTTTCGATCATAGGTTTGATAAGACGTTCAATTGTATTCTATCGTCGTAACACTGTTTCCAAAATATCGCACCAATTCTTTAGGCGGTCGAAGATTACCAAAACTGTCAAAATATATCACGCGATTATTTCTCTTCGCATACGCTACACAGTGAGTACCGGGACCCACCGCGTCGTCCAGATTTACGATACCGCTTTCATTTCGACGTGCACCGCTTATCGGTAACGCGTCACGCATAAAAACACCTCTAAAGTACGATATGCGCATGCGTCTTGCTAGTTGATCCAATTGTATTCGTTGTTATATCTGCGGGAATTTTTAACGTTTTTTCGACATTTTTTTTTTTCTTTCGATATTATGCCCTGTCCGCGTTTGTACGGGCCGAGATATAATCCCTTTCCATATTTGTACGGAGTAAGATACAGTCCGTGACCTTCCATTGCGCGATTGTGACGCTGCAACTCCTCGAGTTGGCGTCGTGCGTCTTTGCTGTCGCTGACCGCCTTTGCCACGCCAGCCGCTCCACTGATTAATGATCCGAGCGCGCCGAACATTGGCAAAATCGGCAATACACCACCGCGTTTCCTTATCGGAAGTATCCGTTTCTTCGCCAAGTTTTTCTTCGTCCTCGTCTTTGTCTTCATACCCATACCGATCTTCGTTTTGACTTACATCGCCGCCTAGACAGCTGTAGCTGCGGCTCTCTCACCCAGGGTGGAATCTCTCGCGACGATGCGTCTTCGCGCTTTCTCGGCGAGTATCCTGTCCGCCACGTGTCTCTCGGTGAGATCGTTACTCCGAGAGTACGCTATGTCGTGCTCGCGGCACGCCGCGTCCAATGAATTTATACCTTGATCACCTCTGGCTAATCTTTCGCTCAGTCGAGTACCTGAACCACAAAACTGATAGCCGGGTATATGTAATTCGAACGGAAGCGCGTTAATCACGCTGTTCAACAGACCGCCGCCTCTTATTGATTTGCAAGACGTTGTTGCAACAGCTGACATTCGTGGCAATCTTTAATCAACGGTGCTGGACCGTCGATGTGCGTTCGCTGTACGATCGATCGATTGTAATGTTCGTAACAACGATAAGTCTGAACTTCCAAATCCGATTTTATATGCTCCGGAAGCTTGTTCGACAGATAGTGAACGTAATCACTGCACACTCGTAGCAGAACAGCTTTCGGCACAAACTGTAACTGTTCAGCGCTCAAATCGCAGATATCGGAGGGACTCGATAGCAAAACGAACATCTTTGTTACTGAGCGATTTACGACTTTGCGCACCTATAAATAGGCGCAAGATTCCGCCCTCTACCTAAGAGTTTGAAAATGAAATTTGTACGGCAACCGTTAACGATACGCATTGCGAATTGCGACGATAGATTGCGGTTAATGGGGAACAACGCGGAGAAGCGCAAGCATGGTACGATGCTACCGACTACTCTACGCGCCATCATCTGCGGCCCTTCGAATTGCGGTAAAACCAACGTTCTCATAAGCTTGCTGGAAAGCCCGCACGGTGTACGTTTCGAGAACATGTACGTGTACTCGAAGTCGCTGAAATATCGATGTCTGGAAAATTTGTTGACATCGATTGACGAAACCGGCTACTTTTACGTTCTAACAGTGACGTCATCTCGCCAAGCGAGGCACTCCAAACTTAATCTTTGTTTTCGATGACGTGGCGTGCGATAAGCAAGACGCGGTGAGAGAATACTTCTCAATGGSTCGACACTCGAACGTCGACTGTTTTTATCTCTGTCAGACGTACGCGAGAATACCCAAACATCTGATACGCGACAACGCGAACTTGCTGATCTTGTTTAAACAGGATGACACCAACTTGAAACATGTGTACAACGATCACGTGAACACCGATGTGTCATACGATGATTTTTGCACGTTGTGCCGCGATTGTTGGCAACGCAAGTACGGATTCGTAGTGATACACAAGGACAGTTCGCTCACTAACGGACGATACAGAAACGGATTTAATGTGTTCGCGATACCGCAAAACGATTAGTCGTTGTCAATACTCCGTCGAGAAACGCGAGTAAGCGATATTTTGTCAACATGACTGAGAATAATAGTATTCGCGAGCGTGAGAAGATTGCGAGGGAGATTGAGAAAACGAGCGAATCGATCCGTAAGAAGCATCGCGCTTTAAAGACCGGTAAGATCGAGGATGATATCGTGGTGAAAACACGCTTCAAGCCTATCATCGAGCTGCTGTAAAAGATCGTTGACAGCTCTAGCATGCGCGCGATAAAAGATGAACCGGAGTAGCCTAATGATGACGACGTTAAAACGTTATCCGTTCAAAAACGTGAGGAGGAAGATGCAAAATGGAGCAAGAGGAAACGATCGAATACCTCGTTAGATCGCAAATCGAAACGCTTGGACGTTCCTGGACTGAATGTGTCACCGATAATCTCCACAACATCCGCGACAACCGTACATCCAACAATGCCCGAGTCACTCGCAAACGAAGATGTTTTCGAAACCACAGACGACTCGCTCGCGGTATCCATTCAAAATCAGTTGCAAAACCTGGAGGGTCAAAAAACGTTGAGAGAAACGTTGCGAGAACACTTGGGTACGATGAGTCAAAAGTACGTTGGAGCTATTTTGACCGGTGATAGAGAGAGCGATATGGACCGCATGTACGGTGTTTATCTCGACAAGGATGGAATAATGTTTGGCAATAAACGGTTCGATGTGGACAAAGAGGATAATTATTATCGATGGTGTGCGATATGTCGGTACACCAGGTCTTTGAGTTGATTTTCAAGAGAGTTCCCAATGACGTCATCTGTACGGAGGATGATAAGCAAAAGTACAAGAGCATGCTACTGACGACGAATGCGCACAGATACAATCACGATCCGCACGATCGTGTACGAGTCAACAGGGAATACAAGTACAAACATGTAATCGCACCGTTGATGTCGACCGAACCTAAGAAGAAATCTGGAAGAGGATTACCTCGCGCAATGACACTGAACGACAATGTGATCGATTACGTGCACTGGGACGATCCCAACGAGCTAGTGGATCGTTTACGATTGCTCGAAGTTTCGCGTCAAGCCGGTCATAACGTTCACGACAACGAGGTGCTATCGATCATCAAAGAATTTCGCGAAGCTGGTATCATTATAAATTAATTGATGTATCGTCAAAACGAATCAGTCGATCGATGTCGCTCGCATCGAGAAAATGCCTATCAATAAATTTGGGCAATCTGACTGGAAAAGTGACGCAATCGGCAATCATTCGCATCATCATTGGAGCAAACTGAGAAATTACGTGCGCGATAACGCTCTGTGTCGCGCAGGTACGGAGTTTGACGCGGAGACGCGCAAGATTCGCCGTGTGGCGCAACCGGAGAGTGACGATGACGCGGCTAATAAATTGTATGTGGAACAGAGCGTTAAAATTTTGAGAGATCGACAGGGAGAAATTTACGAGAGACTGATTGCGTTCGAGAAGGACATGTAGACGTTACAGACTGTAGTAAACGAGCTTCGACGTGTGAATCATACTGTTGAATAAGAAAACACGAATTCTGAAAGAGAAGTTAACACATAAATTGTAACATCATTACGCAACCGGTCGATGATTGCATCGCTATGAGCAAGTCCGATGAGCATGAAAATATCGTCAGTTCCGAGAGGCGACGACTCGTCGAGGAACTACATGTTTCGGTGAGAAAAAATTTTCCGAGAAGACACGTCATAGTTCGAGGATACGATGACCTGTGGCAGGCCGATATCGTTGAGATGCTTCCGTATTCACGTTTCAACAGAGGTCACCATTCCATACTCACCGTCATTGATGTGTTGAGCAAGTACGCATGGGCCGTGCTACTCAAGAGCAAAGCTGGGAACGAGACGGTCGAAGATATCGCCCGGGTAATTCGAGAGAGCGAGAGATGTCCGAAGAATTTACAGATCGATATGGGAAAAGAGTTTTACAACGCCGACGTGCAACGACTCGTAAAGAAACATGGCATCAATCATTATTCGACGTATTCGGTGTTAAAGGCATCGGTCGTCGAGCGATTCAATCGCACGCTGAAGAACATGTGGAAGATGTTTACACTCCACGGAAATTACAAGTGGATCGACGCGCTGCCGCGTCTTGTGTCAGATTACAACGCGTGCAAGCATCGAACGATCGGCATGCGACCCGTCGACGTCACGCCCGTGGTCGCCGAAAGACTCTTGACTACGGTGTACAATCGTGTAAAGATCGCAGGGCCGGCAAAGTTCAAAGTAGGCGATTCGGTACGCGTGAGCAAGACCATTTTCGAGAAGGGCTACACACCAAATTGGATCATCGAGGTGCTTAAAATCGTTAAAGTGCAGCATACTAATCCCGTAACATATTTGCTCGAGGACTATGGCGGAAAATCTGTTGCTAGAGCGTTTTATGAGCACGAGCTGTTTCGCGAGGCTGATCCCGACGTGTATCTTGTGGAGAAAATATTGCGCAAGAGAGGTGACAAGGTTTACGTGAAGTGGCTGGGATTTGATAATTCGCACAATTCTTGGATACACAAGGACAATGTAGTTTGATTTCGTACACAAATGTTTATTGTAAAACGTATAAAAATACAATGTATAACATAAAAATATATAAACTTTACGATATTTATATACTATATGACATCTTTATTATCCTTTCATTTCCTAATGTATATAAAAATTATGAAACGCAAATTGTAAGAATACAAAGGATTTGCAAATATATATGAAACGCAAAATATACAATGTAAAATATGTGCAAAAAAAAAAATACATGAAGCGCAAAATGTAAAACTGTAAAATATGTGTAAAACGTAAAATACATGAAATGCAAACTATAAAATACGTGAAACGCAAAATGTAAAACTAAAAAATACGTGTACAATGTAAAATACATAAAACGCAAAAATATTATAAGGGTATCTGCCAATGTCCCCACGGTAGCATCTCCATAGAATCGGGCACGACATACCGCTCGTCGTGCGGACTCAGAGCGATCTTCGTCTCGGACACTGTATACACTTCATGCAACTTTGATCATATACACGACTGACGATCGTCATCTCGATCTCGATCTCTTCGTTCAAGCACCGCGTGTAATCGTCGAAATTTATCGTTCGTGTTACGACGCTGTTCTTGACACCTTTCATCTTTTTCGTGTCCTTACCATCCACTCTCCACGCGTACATTTTCGCTCTGAGTCCGACGAATTCGGTCATTATCGCACCGTTATTTTCATCTTTCATTAAACCCGACACTTTTTTGTTAGCCAGAGGCATACCGTACGCGTTGTCGATCGGATAATCGCTTGTGTCGAACCTAGCGATATCACGTTTCATCGTCTCGTAAACATCCTCGCACTCGATGTGATATATGAGACTGTCGGTGTCGGTGTACATAATTTTACATTTGTCGCGATATAGGGGAAACATGTACTCGTAGTGAAATTCGTACAAACATATTTTTGATAAATCTAGTGTGCACATTCCGACGTAGATCAGTTTGTTGAATTTCACCTCGAGTTTGCGCAATTCAACGGCGACGAGATTTTCCGCTTCGGCTATGGAAATTTGATTTTGCGATCAATGCCTCCGCGCCGTATCGTCCGTCCCATTTCGTTAATAATTTTACATCGACATGATTTCGTACATTTTCCATTTACCGAATACCGCACTGTTCATTAATTTGTACAAGTTTTTCTCGAAATCGTTTGTCGCGCGAGTTCTAAAATTTGTATTGAGTTCTATGTAATCGCGGAGCCATGCGGATTGAGCGAATTGTAATATACGAATCTTTGTCACGCGAAGACCGTGACACGTGCACTGCTGCAGATTGCGATAGTGGATGACGTAACGTTTCTTATCGTACAGACTAGCCAGAAGTTTATTTTGACGCTTGCCGGGCGGTTTGTCGCGCGTCGG
>JANQDE010000708.1:0-16509 GCA_037157785.1 Cephalotes varians
CAGGTCGGTGCTGATCGGCAAAACCGACCTGGTAACAAAGTGCCAAAACGCACTATAAAGAGGCGCGCGACGAGACCGCGCGCGGATTCTCGACTAACGTTCCGTGAGGTGCGGTTCGGTAAAATAAATACGCAAGTGTGTAAAAGTAAATAAAGTGTCTTTACTATATTAAAAAGATACAAGGCTACGACTAATTTCTCTTGGCCCACCAATCCCGACACCGTAGCCGCTCCGGCACTACAACCGATAATCTCAGATGCTCGCCGTATAGGTACACGGCATACACTTAAGCGCCGAGACGTCTCTTGATATAAAAATATGTACGTATTTACAGATACATTTATACTATCGACTTGATATTTTTATACACACATATATGTCGCTCTCTCTCTCTACAAATTTTGCAAGAGCATCTCACGCATAGCGGTCAGAGCGAGACGGTGGTCCTCGAGAAACCGGCGATCGACCAGTCCATGCGCCAACTGGTACGCCTGGTTCCGTATAGCATCCACCGTAAAATCCAAGAAGAGGTCAAGATTCTTCAGTCTTAACCTCCTCCACACATCGACATCGTCGAGGCTGCGGGTGCGCAGAGCCTCGTTAATAATAGCGATATTGTGTCGCTGGGTGAATATGTGCATTTCGACTATAGTCGCGCCGCCTCTCCTCGATTGCGGTGGCGGCGGTGGCGGTGGCGGTTCTGGTACGTCGAGTAACGGTGACGGCGGATACGAAGATACCCTACTGGGGTCGGCCACACCGTCATCGTAACTCTCCGTGAGTCGCCTGCTGATAATCGTCGATTTAATTTCCGCTTTCGTTCCGCTCGTTGTGGACACAAAGGACCATACACCGCTGCTCGTCGTTTCTTCTAATTTGCGACGAATCTGGGGGGTAGCGGCGGCGATCGTCGGTTTGCGTTTGGGCACGTGCACGCCTCTCGGCTTGCGTTTAACTTTACGCTTTCTGATTAATTGTAAGCGACTCGAACGTCGCAGTGTCGTAGTAGTAGCAGCAGTAGTAGCAGCAGTAATAGCAGCAGTAGTAGCAGCAGTAGTCTGCTTTTCTTTTAAGCGACACGAACGTCGCGGTGTCGTAGTAGTAGTAGTAATCTGCTTTTGTTTTAAGCAACGCGAATTTCGCGGTGTCGGAGCAGCAACAGCAGCAGCAGGAGTAATAGCAGCAGTGACGGTAAGACGTCTCGGCGGCGGCGGCGGCGGTTCTGATACGTCGAGTAACGGTGACGGCGGGTGCAAGGGTCTACTGGGACCGGTCGCACTGTCATCGTAACTCTCGGTGAGTCACCTGCTGACGATCGTCGATTCGATTCCCGCCTTCGTTCCGCTCGTTGTCGGTGTGGACCACACACCGTTGTTCGTCGTTTTTTTTAACTGGGAGGTAGCGACGGCGATCATCGGTGTGCGTTTGGGCACGTGCTTGCCTCTCGGCTTGCGTTTAACTTCAGGCAACGAGAAGCGCGACGAGAAGGTGTCTCTTATTAATTGTAAACGACGTGAACGTCGCATTGTCGTAGTAGTAAGACGTTTTAATAAAACGCGCGGTCTCGAATATCTCGCGAGGCGACAAACGTTTTAGATATACGCGCGGTTGCGAGTAATTCGCGACGATGCGGGGCGAATCTGACGGTGGGGTTCTCCTTACTCTGTCACCACGCGCTCAGGTCTGAATGATCGACCGTGGGGAGGACTCAACGGCGTTACGTCGACATTACTGTCGTCGGACGCATACAGAAAAGAATCGCGCTTCGCGTCGCGGACAGCGTTGGCCACGGCATTGATATCGACTTCGCCGCCACGTTGGGTCTTAACGACGGACCAGTACCTGATCCTCATACTCGATCTTATTAAATTATTGGGAACTATTTCTACGTGATTGGAAACAAAATTTAAAAATTGTTCCTCTATCACGTGACGCGCGTTGCGCGGCAGAGTCGCTATTAGTACGGCGCTCACGATCGACGGCTGTCCTGACGATAGAACGCAACGTGTCACGTCACGTTCCGTGGGTCGTAGTCGTTTGCTAACGTATGACGCCGCTAGTCCCGGAAAGTTGAAAATTCTGCTCAGTAGGAATTTTACTGAAAAGTTTCGTGGATACGCCCTTATCATTTCGCGGCACGTATCGTCCACGTTCAGCTTGAGCACGCTGGAGAAACACTCCGCGTAAGCCCACGTCGCCAGGAACACGACCACGTACCTGACGTAGTCGTCACCCCAATCTTTTATGACGGACCTGCCACACTATTCTGATGGCGTTCAATACATTCTTGGGACATTTGGTGCTATAGAGTGGATAGACAAAGTCTTCCTCCGGATCGTACAACAGTCGTAGCAAGACTTGAAAAGTGTCTTTGACCAATCTGCCTGTGGAAACGCCTCGCAACATGTGGCTGGTGATGGCGTAGTTAAAATATTGACCCTTACCGTGGCAAAAGAACGTTAGCCTGTACTCGGCCCGTAAAACTTGCATTACGRTCCGATTTGTAATCGGGTCGTYATACGGTCGCTGCTTCCGTTCGTACGCGATGCTCTCTCGCGAGATAACTCGATGTAGGAACGCCACGTCACTGCCGATGCTGGCGTTAAAATATCTCTGCCAGTTAGTCAGGCGAACGAGTAGCTTTCTCTCCAACAACGTTTTGGTGAGGGAGCAAAACTCGTTTCCAAACACGTTTCGCCGCTCGAGCGTCTCCTCGATGGACGGACGTTCGCATATCAGATAGTCGATCGTCACCACTTCCTCGAGTCTGATGGAATGAAAGTTACGCACGTAGGATGTAGCGAAATTTATTGCGTTTCGTGTCTGTTGGATCGCCACGTTGACCGCTCGCTTTAAATTCCGATCCGGCATGCCGCGAAAGAATCCGCACAAATAACACGCCGCCAACAGCGTCATGTGCTCCGGCCTGTACATCTTGGCCGCGCTGTTGTACGCTTGAACAAATGTTACGTCAGCGTCGGTGGGAAGCGACGTGTATTTGGAGAAGTATCCGTACGCCGACAAGAAGGCCACGGGATACCTAATCAGTCGTCCCTCGTATCTCACGGGCCCGTCGAGAGCCGCAGAGAGCGACGACTGTTTGGAATCGCTTTTCAGGCGTATCAGGATCGCGTCGCCGTCGTCGGCCACTAGCTCATCCGCTTTGTGTATCTGGACGATGTCCACGTGCGGATGATCGAGCTTGATCATTTGTCGTACGAGATCCATCGCCGTATGCCGCGATTCGCGCATTCCGTGCCGGCATCTATAAAAGCGCACGTAACGCATGCCGCACGCACTGCGTATAGAGACCTCCGTCATAATTTGTGCGATATTCGCCGCGAACAAGTCCCATTCGTCGGACGGTATGTGGTACGTACCGTCCAAACCGTTGGACATCCAACGGAGACCGGACATGGCCACCACGAAGTCTTCCGGCATTCTCCGTGCCGCTCTCGTGATGATTTCGCGAAGAAAGGCGTCTCTCGCAATGACCAATTCTCCTTCGTTTCGTTGGGGAGGATCTCGACGCGCCTCTCAATATGGCGGCCGTCGAGTCTACCTGGAAGAGGACGAATAGCGGTTCGTTACCGAAGTATCCCAGTACGAATTCGTACCAGGATTCGTCCTCGTCCATGCGTTCGTCACAGGCGCGATAGCGCGGCCCGCGTAATTTAACGARCGATCGACGRGTCTTSAGATACGCGGTTAATTTTGTATTTTCACACCGATTGACTGTTTGAGGCTTCATATATACGGTGAAGCTGCCGCTGCAGACGAACGATTTCAGCGTTCTCGCGCAGAAGAGCAGGGAATCGATGTCCCCTCTTTTCATTAAACCGTCGCTGGACGCGTAATATAAATCGATCGGCATGGGCGAGAGCAGGTCGAACGGAGTCGGCTCGTCAACCGTTCTCTCCTCCTCTTCCTCCTCCTCCTCCGCACTCCTCGTCACCTCCTGACCTCCTTTCTTTCGTTTCCTAATTGAAAGTCGGCGGTCGTGCTCGGGCCTGCGTCGCTGGTAGTCGCGACGGAGTCAGCGGCTGTATTTACAGCATCAGTGATGTGCTTCTCGAAGAAGCTAGTTTGTCTCCTTTCTTCGCCATCAGTGACCGTGAAAACGGCCGATAATTTAGTGCGTTTTTTATTTTTAAAATTTTTTGTGTTCATTTTTTTTTTATCCCACTCCCCGTGGTGGCTATGCCAGGCCGGCGTATCTCCCCCGCCCCATACGGGGAAGGCCCTGGGTTCTCCCGCAGACTCCCGGGGAGCCTGCATACACCTCTGGCATCGGGATGGACATCCGGTGCGCGGGGTCTCATGCCCACCTTACTAACTGTGGGAGGGGCGTGCAATCCCACGGCTTTTCGGGGGGTCCCTCGTTCCGACACCGAGGGTACCGCCACGGGTGGCGCCACCCGGGGGGTCCACGGACGGTTGGGGCAATGGGTGCGACGTCCCACCCACGCCTTACCCGCCGTGTCGACCAGCACGCCCGCTCACGGGAAGAGAAGCTCTCCCCGTGGCGGGTAGGCGCCACCCAGTTTCCCGCTTTGGAACGGATGCCGTCGCGGATCGCTGGGCAAATCAGCAGGTCGCCAGACCCCGTCCCCGGAATACTTCCGGGCGGCTCTGTTGGCGACCAGTCGGGGATTCGCGCGGGCCCCGCCTGGGAATACGTCCCAGCGGCCCCGCGCTCCCATTCATCACGTCGCACCTTTAGTCGGCACCCCTCACCAATGGGCCTACCCGGCTAAGTTGGACCTATAGGGCCGTAAGGCCCCCGCCGGTGTATCACGGAGCCCCGTGGATCACGGAGGCACGTAAGCCCCCTCACCTCGACAAGGCGTGCGTCTTGGAGGGGGAAGTACACTACGTGGCAGTAGCGTATCTATGATTTTCTGTATCATTTTTTTAAGCAGCCTTGTATCAGTGCATAGCGACCGATTTTTAAAGGCGCACAATAGTCTAGAATCAGTGCACAGCGACCGATTCTTTAAAGTGCACAGCTGCCTTGCATCAGTGCACTTCAACCGATATCTAAGAGTACACAGAGTTTTTTATATCAGTGCCCAGCAACCGATATCTTGTATCAGTGCACAGCATCCGATTTTGTATATCATTAATCAGACTACTTTTGAAACCTAACAACAAGACGTTTCAAATAGTCTTTTACTAGTTCAAAAGAATGACAATATGTCATGAAAAAACTTATACCTGCAAATAATGTTAAAAATTAAAATAAAACTATGGCTATATTATATAAAGTGGCAATAAATACAATTTTGATGTTTTTATTCTAAGATTTAGACCGTTGCAAAAGCGACTAAAAACAAAGGGATCGAAAAAATCGCAACTCGAGATTACAGATTACGACCAACTAATCGAAAAGCGATATATGTCTGAAATTGAAATATACTTAAAAACGAATAACAAACTTATCTATCTAAACAGTATGGAACGAATATTTCAAAATATGTGTACACTGATAAAAAAGACAAACGGTACGAACGTAGTCGTTTACCTTGAAAACTACATCCTTCCCCGATTGATTGAAACGTGTTACGCGATGCAACGCAATATCTAATCTACGACTTATCGTGGATGCAAATTACTTGACATTTATAATTCTGACTTACTGCTAGTAGTAGTAGATGGATGAGTCGTGACTCGTGGCTCTTATCGTTATACAAAGCCTTCAACATTTTTACGTTCCGACATATCCTCCTCTTTCCTTTAGACTTTCAATTTTGGTGCTCGTTCCGTGCTCTGAAAACTACTTGGCATGGATCAAAAAAACGATAATGAAAAAATATGAAAGTCACAATTAATAATAAAAGATACAATCGTCATTCTTTTCTGTGAAATAACAACGAAACGTTATATTCATATAAATATCAACCAGTTCAGTTGATTATGGTTATTGGTATAAATTATCATGTTCAGTTGCGATATTCGATCGTGTCGAATAAAAATTTTAATATAAATTCCAAATGTAGTAATAATCCTTGTCTTTTTAAAAAAAACGGTCAATACGGTTTTAATATAGTACAAAAAAGAAATAAACATCGGTATCGGTAAGAAACTTGAATACATAAAACATATTGATCACTATCGATATTCTTGTTTTACTTAATTGTGCAATTTGGCGACGGGTTACGAGAATTAATACCCACGGTATGCCGTGCGATGCTTTTTAGTACAAAGAATTATTAAGTAGATTCATAATTAGTTTTTATACATTAGTTTAAAAAATACCATTGGAATACAAATTTTTTTCTCTGTATCTCTCTAGGAAAATGTTGCATAAAAAGTGTCTATCGTTTCAACTTGCTTCTTGTCTCCTTCTTGTCTTTATGTCTAAAATGTAAGAAGAAAAATTATCATCTATTTGACCTAGTCGTAAACTAAACTAAACTTGGTATTAATAAGACCATAATTACAAGAGAAACATCTAAATGGGAACAACTTCCATTAATTGAAATTTACATTTACGTTTAAAGGACAAAGAAAATGTATTACAGATAAAAGCTAAATCACTTCTTTCTTTTCCTCAAAGAAATGTTTTACATCCATCCATTGAAAGCGACTGACAAACCTATATACATGAACCATTACAAATATTTTTCATGAAAATAATGTTTTTGATCCTATGAACGGTAATAATATGGTAGAGGTAATAATTATGATATATTTTATGATACTTGAAAAAAATCATTGATAACTTGATACTTTTTAGACACAAGAGACACGAGAAGCAAGTTGGTACTAATGATAGACTTTTTATGCAACATTTCCTACAGATACAGAGAAAGAAAATTTTTATTCCAATGGTATCTATTAAACTAATATTTAAAAAATAATTATAGTTATACTTAATAATTCTTTTTAATAAAAAGTTATGTATTAAGAAAAGTGTGTATATAAATTAAATATTTTTCAAACTAGATTCGATACGTTGCAAGAGAAAATGCAGTTTTTATTCCAATGTTCGAGTCAAAAACACGATACGTATTTCCCTTGTACAGTTTTTGTATGTTTAGCTGTGTAAATAGCATTTCAATAATATATTTATTTCAGGATTCTTAGGAAACATATTTTAGGAAAATTAAACGACATGTTATATAAATTAAATGATTTTGTAACTACATTTCATACGTTGCAAGAGAAAATGCAGTTTTCATTCCAACGTTCGACTCAAGAACATGATATGTATTTCCCCTGTACAGTTTTTATATGTTTAGTAGTGCAAGTTGCATGAAAATAATATATGTATTTCAGAATTAACTTAAGAAACAGATTGTAGAAAATTAAACAATATATTATATAAATTAAATATTTTTCAAATTACATTTCATACGTTGCAGGAGAAAATGCAGTTTTCATTTCAACGATAAAGTCAAGAAGATATGTATTTCTCCAGTAAAGTTATTGTGCCTTTAGCAGTGCAAATAGGCTTAAAATAATATATTAATTTCAGAAGTAACTTAAGAAACAATTTGTAGAACTTCAACAAGTTATTATATAAATTAAATATTTTTCAAAGAGTAGATTTGATATGTATTTCTTATTTTTCATACAATTGTGTTATGAATGCACACACAGTTCTAATTATTTTTTGTTTATTTTATGAAACATAATTATATGCATGCACCTATATGTACATACGTGTATGTACACAAAAAGTAACATATATGAATATATAATATTAACACGACTTTTATGTTATATATTTACATATGTTAATTTTCGTGTACAAACGTATATGTATATATATGTATATGTATATATGTACACGCATATAATTACTTTTCTTAAAATTAACAAAAATTAATTAAAGCTGTGTGTGCATTGATTATGTATATCTTCGATACATGTCAATACTGGACAAAAATGTAAAATATGTGTAACATGATAAATGTATGTTATAACATGATAATATATTGTTACGCCCGAGAGTAGAATTCCCGTCTTCGGGAATAACACACACTCACACACTCGCGAACGCGACACTCGCGGAGCAAAGGAATATAACACCGAATGAATGAACAGAGAAAGGATCTTTATTACAGTCCAAAATACAGCTTAGGATCGAGCACGTCCGTCTCGGCCGACAGCTCGATCCAAACTTATTTATAACATTTGCGACTCTCGTCGCCTAGCAACAGGAACACCGATCTTCTTGTTCCGTTCGGCGTTCGGCAATCATAGCAATATACAGGGTCGGGCGTAACAATATTATTTATCTTTACATATGTTTGTCATGTTTTCATTCATATTTTGCATCTTTGTCATGTATGGAAGATATACTTAATGAATGCACACACAGGTCTAATTAATTTTTGTTAATTTTATGAAAAATATATATATGCATGCACTTATATGTACATACGTGTATGTACACAAAAATTAACATATGTGAATATATAATATTAATACGAATTTGATATTATATATTTACATATGTTAATATTTGTGTACATACACGTTTGTGTACATACACGTATGTACATATAGGTGCATGCATATATATTTTTCATATAATTATTATAAGATGTAGAAAAATAAAGTGCTGCCACAGCACATTACCTGATTCTTTTTGGTCGAATAAGGTCATCGGATGGTGTCCTGTGTCGTACTGAAATAAGTACCTTTTTTTATTAAATTCCTTGGTTCCTTGGTTCCTTTGCTCGACAATGGATAATTTTCTTGATCTATGCATATTGCTAATCCCATCCTGTAACATTGAAATTATAATATTTTTTATTCAACTTTGTCATGTACAATGACATATATAATAATTACTAAAAACATATTATAGTGTTGTTACTAAGTAAAACGCAAAATATTTTAATAAATATACCTGAAAGTCTATATATCGCAGGTAAAGTTTGATGCTGTATGTGCGTCTTCCGTCGCATCATCGAAGCCTCTTTCCTTTTTATTTCTTGCACTTAACTTCCTAATTGGCCTGTTGATTTCCGACCGATTTCGCACTTAACTGACCGAGAGATTATATGTTCGACGAAACTAAATCGTTAACCGTTCGCGCCGCAAAATGGTGACACCGACCAATCAAACGCGTCTTTCACTTTTTCGCCCGCTCAGTCCTCAGGCTGGATCCTCATGCAACAACACTGGCGCTTTGACACCGAGCGCTGATTAGGTAAAGTATTGTTTTTACTAGATACTTTCTTGAAAATTTTTCCAAAAACAAGACTTTATCCAATCAGCGCTCGGTGTCAAAGCGCCGGTGTTTATTAAGCTAACTGACGTTGGTTAAAGTGTCAAAYGTTATTGGTTTATTCTGATTAAAGACAAAAATGCTGAATTGGATAATTCCATTGGAATTGGACCGTCAGTTATCATCTGTAAAGCCCGTATCAGAATGCACATTGAGATTGAATGTGGATTACATTTTCCAATCGAAGCAAAGCTCTCTAAACTAAACTTGAGATTGGTTTTCTTTCTTCTGATTGGTTCAATTCCTTTTCAACCTTAGGTCGATTTTCATATTCCGTCCTTATATTTTAGATCGTCTCGAAGCCCGTATCAGACTGCAGATTGAGATTGACTTTTGATTAGATTTAGACCAATCGGAGCAAAGCTCACTAAACTTGTGTTACGTCACGAGGCGGCACAACTAAATTAATAGATAGTAGGCTCGCCCAGGGACGGATCGTAATTTGAGAATTTATTTTCTCGGGACCGCGCGGGCTCCGCTGCCGGTGCGAGCGTAAAATACGGAGTTACGAGCGTGCGCCGCGGGGACTAAAGCGCGGTGTTACAAACGCGTAGTGGATATTCCCACTATTGTGGCTTCCGGTTCTGTCCACGGGATTAAACCCTGCTCTGACAGATATTCAAGGAAGTCGGCTCGATGATTCAGGCAGATATCGCAATCTAAAATATCGCTCGGGGCTGAGACGATTACGTTACATGTGCTGCATTTCTCGAAACGGGGGGTGTTACCGAAGTGAATATAGTGGCGCAATATGCCGGTATAACTCGCTTGGTCTGTACGCGGTCTCGCACTATAGCATTCGGGGCATTTGATTGACTTATCGCCTTCACGTTCGAAAAAGAGGGCTGACACACAACGAGCGCTATTTACCCACTCGTGGTACAACACGTTTGATAGGGAAAAGAAATTCGGACGCGGCCTTGATAAGGGCGGACACATTATAAATCGGACATTTCCGCGTTGATTCTTATTGGTTCCCAGAGGACAGAATAGCGCGTGACTCGAATGGTAGTGTCCCGCGGATCGTGCAAATATTAAGAATGGTTTCCTACCTTTCACCGGTGGGCTCAGCTTTGGGCTAATCTGATTGGTTGTCCTTGGTTGTTGTCTCTTTCTCTCTCTAGGATGAACCCAAGTTGATTGGCCAGCGTCAGTTGTTGGATAAGCTTCGTTCACTCGCACTCGCGATTGATTTAATAGTAATTTCTCGCAAATAGATGGAAGGATCGAGTACAAAGAACTATCAAATTCTGGATTATAAGTATATATATAAACTGTATATTTAGATTCACTTACAAATTACTAGTTAAGACTTAGTTACACTACTTAAGGTTAATTGAAACGCGACTTAGAATTAGAAGTGGATATTGAAGAACTTTGTGATTTCGAAATAGTAGAAATTGAAAACGTCGCGCACTAAAGTCTAGAGATGTTGCTTGCTTGAGAGTTGGGAATCAAGAGAGCGAGCCTACACGCGCTTGCGAGGGCTTCGGTTCTAGGGAAAGTTCTCCCACTCTTGCGCGGCATTCCCTGGTTGGTCGGTCGCTCGGTCGGCGCGTCGCTCGGGCGCCGAGCGACCAATAGGGGTGAGGCGCCTTCCATAGTGCTCACGCGATTTCACAAAGCGGCAAAAAATTTAGGCAAGGAAGTAATAAAAGTGAAACTCTGCACATGTTAAACCCTCGAACGTGACATAGGGAAGCAGAAAAAATAAAAGAGAAACTCTACGTGTGATGCTATGTAGAAATGTATTTGAGCAATTTTGCATATAGTGTCCTTACGGACGTGACACTTGACATTGGTTTTCTTTCTTCCGATTGGTTCAATTCCTTTTCTACCTTAGGCCGGTTTTCATATTCCGTTCTTATATTTTAGATCGTCTCGAAGCCCGTATCAGACTGCAGATTGAGATTGACTTTCGATTAGATTTCGATTTAGACCAATCCGAGCAAAGCTCACTAAACTTGACATTGGATTTCTTTCTTCCGATTGGTTCAATTCCAAATCAATTTCAATTCTAATGTGTAGTCTGACACAGGCTTAAGTAAGCTGATAGGATTCTCTTAAGCGGTGTCTGCAATGAAAATTTAAGCTTTAAGTCGCAAGAAATTGACCAATTATAGTCGATTCTTTACATTCGATTGTGATTGGTCAATTTTTTACGGATTGAAGCTTGAAATCTCATTGTAGATATCGCTTTATTGGCTCAAATGGCATCTTAAGATGATCTTAAAGGGTGAATTCGTTTATGTTGTCACTGCTGCAGAGGGTGTTATTTTATCTTTGTTTACGTCCAATGAACAATGAAAATATAATTATATCCTCTGCAGCAGTGATTGCATAAACGAACTCACCCAAATATAACAATGATTGATTATGAATATCATCCTTAATATCAATCTTTAATCTCATTGGCCCAAGTGGGACAGTGCGTTCTGCGGAACTGAAAGCTTAGTGAGCTCTTGCATTTGATTGGCTCGATTGGATTTTTAGATCCAATGGTCAGCGCTAAGTGCGTTTCTGGATGCCCAGTGAATATCAGAGCGCAGCTTGTTCGCGGCGCTTATTTTGACAGTTTGTACATAGTGTGTATTGTGTGTTATTGTTGTTAACAAGAAGAAACGTAGTAGTTTAGTTTATGCATAAACATTTGTAAAGTGTCAACGACTGTGAACAATTTTTTAACTTTCTACGACTGTGTACAAACAAATATTTGATCGGTTTTACGAGAAAGTTTGCTTATTTGTTAAAAGTCCGAGATCAATAAGGTAACGATTTGAAAAATTAGGTAAAAGCATATAATATATAATAATTTATGTGTATGTGTACATATTTTACACTGATTGTATTTCACTATTTATAATTATTTCACACTAAGTGTCATTATTTTAAAAATTAAGGAATAACATACATTGCAGGTGACAAATCTTTTGATTTTTCAAATGAAAATGATTAATGAAAAGTTTCTACACATAAAACAACAAGGGATCGAACAATCTTATTCCAAGTGCAATACAATTACACGGCATCAACTATACAACTGATTTGCATACATTGACAAGTGCAACGAAAATTAGTTTTGTAGTACTGCAATTGAAGAGGAGAGGACACTCTAAACTGTTTCAGAATGTTTGCAGATTTAGTCTTAATCTACTTGAATAATAAATGTCGAATGATCGATGGTGACATATCCATATCTGCATTGTGACTCTGTTTTCTTTTCATACTTTTTTTATAGTAACAAGTATTTCTTGATGTTTTTAAATGTGTTTTATATTTTTTATTCATTGCAGGACCGATTGATTTAAAAACCGCAAATGCATTTTGTACAACTTTAAAAACAGAAGCTCAGAAGCATTTTGTCTTTATTGATAATCTTCATCTTTTATATCTTGTCACACCTCATGAAAGTATATCTCGAATCACTGCCATTGGCAGTATCTACTATGATATGGTTTGTAATATTTTTATATTTGTATATTGGTGTTACATGTAGTGCATTTTAACATGTCTTATATATTGCAATTTTATTCAAGATAATGGAATCAACAGAAACTCAAATGTAAGTTGGTTGGTGGACATTTGTTGGAAGATGACAGAAGATGCTGCAAATAAATTACATGATGGTATAATGCCCAAGGTCAGTTTATTATCAAATAATTGAAATTATACTTCAACATGTTGCTTTATTCAAAATACAATGTTTCATTTTATATAGTCTGTCGAAGAGAGGATAGTTCACAGATTTTATGTGATATTGATAGTACATGAATTGTGGAATCATCAGACAGTTTATTCCATTGCTGAAATATTGTCAACTTAATAGAGGTGTTATACAATATGGCTTTTAAATACGGTTTCAATGTTTGCATCTTCCGTAGTCAGATTTTGTCAGGTATGAACGCGAATGAGTTACTAAAATATATGACTATTATGAATATAATAAACAAATTCAAAATATATCTCAAGTACATCTTATTTTCAGAATTACCCGACATTTACCGAGATGTGGAGTACATTCAGTAAAACATTATCTTACTGTTGCCCATAACAGTTACAAATATTGATGATACTTCCATTAGTTACAATAGTACGTTAGTCATATTTGTACATTTCATTCAAATATTTCAAACATCCTAAATTGGATCTAAACTTATTTTTATTATGTTTCAATCATAGGGTAGAGCTCGTCAATTGTACAAAGCTGGGTATAAGACTTTACAATCTTTTCATTATTAATTTATATTACATTCTACACCAGAAAAGTATACGCGAAGAAAAGAGATTGTTGCAAGACGTATGATAATTGTATTAAAAGAAGTAGAACACTTGGAATACGTAACACACGGTACAAATAAGTGTTCAAGCGACAAGTTGATGTGTGAGACTGATGTATAAATTGATGCAAATAAATAAATAGCAAAATTATATTTTTTCATTAATTTCTAATAAACTTTACAAAATTCTCTCTGTATAGATTTTTAATTTATTTCTTCTTGTTTTACAAACACATATGTAACGTTAAAAATTAATTATTGAAAGAAACGATATCAGTATTTGATCATTATTTTCACATTGAGAAACTCTAACATTATTGTAAATCAATGTGACAATAACATTGTTTGCTCGTCCTGCTTGGCCTTTTACATTTGCACTTTTTTTTTGTTTTTTTTCAGCTTTATTCATTAACTATTTTGTCTATTTATACAATTGCTATTACCTAATACTATTTTATTCTCCTTTTTTTCTTTTTTTTTTCATATTGAAGGAATATTGAAGGAAGGAGATTGCGGGAAAGATACCGTTGACAAATAACATGTTTCTTCACAGTTAGATAACTTTCTATACATTTTATTGCTACTTTCTACTATATTTCATACATTACACTACTTTTTTTTTGGTTTTTTTAAAATTTGTTTTTTGGGCGATCTACCCGGGTAGATCTTTATCCAGATCTACCCAAGTAGATCGTTTGGTGCAGCACGCCCGCCTCGGATGTTCGGCCATCTCCGTTGCGGCCATCTCTTCCGCCGCGGCGGCGTCCACCGCGTCCACCGCGTCCGCGGTTTTCCTTACCGCGGCTTTTACCGCGTCCACCGCGTCCGCGGTTTTCCTCACCGCGGCTTTTACCGCGGCCTCCGCGTCCGCTCCTCCGATCGCTCTTCCAACGCCTTGCTGTAAAAATAAAAAGTTATTCAGTTTTATTACTAGGTAATTATATTTTATGTGTACATGTAAGACGCATTATGTATGAATTGCGATTGAAACTTAAATCGTTATACTTACGTTTATCTGTCTTCGCCGTCGGCCCGGGTGGTGGCGGTGAAAGACGTTTCGGCGGCGGCGGCGGCGCCGGTGCTGGTGTCCGTGCTGGCATCAGTGCTAGTGCCGTTGTTGGTGCCGTTGTTAGTGCCGGTGCTGGTGCCGGTGCTGATGCCGGTGCTGATGCCGGTGCTGGTGGCGGTGCTAGTGCCGGCAATGGTGTCGGCGATGGTGCTGGTGCCGGCGATGGTACCGGCGATGACGTCGACGGGGTCGCCTCATCGAGCCGCCGCTGCAGATCTTTTATTATTTGTTTCAGTTTCTTGATTTCACTGTAACAATTAAAATAATAATTATTAATGTTCAAATGAATGTTGAAATGTAACATATTTTATAGACACGTAACATATTTTATATATAAAATATGTTACGTGTTTACTTATCCTTCTTGCGCCATGACGTCTTGTGCCAGACTGATGTGATTTCAAACCCAGACGCATTCGACTAAGGCCAATATTAAGGCGTAATCATACTAGTGATTTCCGATTGGCTCGCGATTGACAATTATAAAATAGAACGTTTTCTAATTGGCTATGACTAATCCTCAATCGGTGACTGCTTTGCTTTGATTGACTGAAAAGTAATCGCCAATCGCCAATCACAATCGCAATTTAATCGGTAATCGCTAGTGTGATTAGGCCTTTACAGCGATTGGCTACTAATGCGCATGCGGTTGTTCGAAAGACTAATTTTTGTCGAACGCTTGTTAATATCGAAATACTAAAGTGATTTTAAGAAAAAAAAAATTTCTATAATGGAAAATAATGAAGATGTAACGAGGATGAAATACTTAGATATTTTATTTATTCTGAATCAAAATATTGACTACAAAATATATTGAAGTACATAAAATTTTTGTTTTCGAAGCATAACATAATTAAACTGTTTTCAGATACACTTTCCAACTTAATGTAATAGATGCAATATTGTTCTATAGAAGTGAAATATTATTGCATAAATACTTTTTCAAACGGGAATGGACATTTAGTTCCACGATTTGGTGAGTAAATATTTTATTTTTATATATATTGTTTAGAAATATGTTTTATAACGCTGTATATATATGGATATATTACGCTTTGTTTAGAAAATGAAACTTTATTACGAGTCCAACTGAAGCATCATCTTCAGAATCAATTTTAGAAATAACTTCACATCAGATGCTACAAGGTAAATAAATATAATATAAAATGTATGAAATTTCGTACAATGTATAAAAATATTACTAACATTTATTATATATTACAATGCAACGAATAGTATACAAGGCAGCTCACAACCACCGTATAATTATTTCATTACGTATTCTGGAAGTTAAGTAAAATAACAATCTAATACAAAAATGTTTCGTCATATTTAGGAACAACTACATTTCAATTGCAAGAGGAACTTTTAATCGAAGTACAAAAAAGATTATAATTATGGGATCACGTGATAATTATTTCTTCAGTGCGGCATTCACTGCATCGAGATGAAGTTTCCATTAGGAGCAGCCAATACGTCTACGAGTAGCCAGACACACATTGCCATGACTCGCCATAGTTCCATTTCAGTGCTTCTACTATCGAATCTCCAAGTCGCCAATTCACTTTGAAATTATAATTATTTATTATAATTGTATTATTGATTTATACATAACCTATAGCAATTATGATATAATTACATATTATTAATGCAACACTTCTTACTTTTTCAATAATTTTTTCCTTTGGTCATGACCAATCACCTGTACCCATACAATGCATGAATGGAGAAGCAACACTCGTAAACATTCTACTTCCCGATGAAACATTACCATAGCAACTCCTATAAAAATATTAAATATTTGTCTACATAATCTTTAATTTTATAATCTTATTTAATTAAGGATATATTTTGCTTACCTTTATAGAGCAATCTTCACATGAATGGAAGCGACACTTGGAAAGATTCTGTTTCCCAGT
>JANQDE010000709.1:12484-37530 GCA_037157785.1 Cephalotes varians
GGAGAAAAACTACATGCGGACTCGGAACGGGCACAGAGATTTAGCACGAAACCCGACACGCGTAACAGCATCATGCGCTTTCAAAGTTACAGTATGCAGTTTTGTTTTAATGCTGGCACTGTGGTACAATTTGAAGCAGTAACTAAAATCTTATAACATTGAATTGTACGATACCAGTACGATATTTAAACTATTGAAAATCACAGCGCGTTTCAGTCGTGCCTTTGCACGTTTGGCTATCTGGGAACCTTCAAAAAAAGAAGTGGATCAGTAAGACGTAGTAACCAAGTAGCAAAGCGTAAGCCCGAATCTAAAACGAGGAAACGATTAAACTGTAATATTTTGTTTCGTGATTATCCCAGCGCTCGTAATAATTATCAGAAGGTTTGCCGAGAATCACCTACTGGAATAATCACTAATGAGATGATCGAGCGAACCTCACTGCCGATTGACTTTATTAGTCCCGTTACCGAAATATCACTAAATGTCAGGAATAATCAGTTCCACACTAACTTGCCGTAAGATACCGTGAGATCCGACCCTTTTCCCCCTTTTCATGGAAAACAGGGTATTACCATAATTTCCAAAATGACCGTTCATGTCTTGTATTATCCGTTCGCGAAGCCCGTATGCAAGGGAGAATAATACACCGTAATTGAAAGAACAAGAAAAGTACTGAGCACCACTTTATTCAGAACTTAAACTTACACAGACTTAAACGTGATTAACACCGAGATTAACGTGATTGACCCTACATGTACAGGACACTTCCCCGTAGCACGTTCCCAAAAAGAGTCTGGTAGAGCGACCAGACAGCGTCATCCGAAATGACGCTGACCTATCGCACGACGATCCGCCAACTTCAAGTAGTATATATACGAGACTACAGCAATGTGTTGCGCCGATAAAATAAGTCTGTAAATTTTAATGTAAACTTGCAAGCGATGTGCTTAGAATAATTACAACTGATGTCTAACGAAAGACACACGCATAACAGATTGCCCCAAATTCGGTACTGCGAGAATCGGTAAGACGTGAATTAACATTGCAATACAAATCGCAAGAAGCGCGTTTGTCATTATACGTAATAATGTACGCAAGTATTTTTATATAACGAGTATTTGAGCGATGAAAGTCAAGCGAGCCTACCGACGAATGTAATTATGAAACGCGAGTATTCTTATGACGCGAACAATTAAAGTATTATCGCGTCAAATCACGATAATCGCGAATCGAAGAGCAAAACAGACCGATAATCTTAGATACTCAGACTTACCAGACAACGTTACTTAATTTGAAACCTATTTGGACGTAACGAAATACTACAAGCATTAAACGACGATAGCACACCAGACGGTGCACCAGGAAATCCGTAAAATAGACGACAAAATCCAACGCTTAAGAAATTCGCAAAAACGACGAATCAGGACCTTCAAGAAGAGTCACATACGATAGCGACCAGCGAGAAAATGTTTTGATACGCAAATAATTTCAAGAGATCACAGAGCTACATTTACAGTTAATAGAGCCGTCAGGAAATAATCGTGCAAATTGCGCAATTGCGACAATAAACGTCGAGAAATTTGAACATTTAGGTCACCCATTAGATCTAATTTACAATTAAAAATCAAACGCAAAAAGATGTGCACACTCAACCGGGACCTTCGTTCAGTTTCCTAACTTTAAAAGAAGTGAGAAACATAAAATCGGAATTTAATGATAATTCGAGAAACCGCGTACACCAATTCCTCAACGACTGTTATGCGATGAAAAATATTCATCCCGCGGACGAGCGAACATTATTGCAAGCCATACTTTGCACCAAATTTAAGGGAAATGTAATGGTGGATTTCCACACGCGAGACGTGCAAAGTTATAAACAACTTAAGCGCAAATTAGAAACCGAATATATTTAAGCGAGCCAAGCACAGTATATTTACAGTTAGAGTTTAACTCGCTCAAGCAGAAAGCGCACAAGATTTTGGGCACCGTGTGACATATTGGCCATGGAATTGTTCGAATCCATGGAAGAAGACCAGGACCACACAGCAGAACAGCAGCGTGTAATACTAGAAAACATTAAGCTACAGGCGCTGCATAATTTTCAAATAGGGTTCCACAATGATATTAAATTGTTAGTCTGATCGCAACGATATCGAATTCTACAAGAGGCGAGAAGGAGAAAAAATCTGAAGCAAAAGAGCACTCAACACTTTTCTTGAGTGAAAACGGACGATGAATGCATACAAACAACTCGAAACTCCATAGTCCAATGCCACAAATGTGTGGGAAAGAAGATCATTGCCGTATCAGCCGTTATGCAAATAAATTCCCTCTACTAAAGGCGGATAAACATATCGAAATGAACACGATAAAAAAATTATGCACTCATTGTAAGAAAGTCTGACACAGCCTGAAGGAATGCTGGACACTGCATGGAACCTGAGAAATCGTAAGGATGCCAACAGAAGCCGAACAGTAAAAAAAACCGCAGGAGCACACTACTACCCTCGTGAAAAGGAAGAAAAGGCAGAATGAGAACATTGACTCTTTGTTCAGTAACAGCGAAAAAGAAGAAGAAGAAGAAGAAATATCAAAAATCAAAACGTCACGACCGGCACGAGAATATAAAGTGACACAAATAAACGGGAATTTTCGGGCAAGCACGAGTTTAGCTTTAGTGGTTCTATCCATAGGAAGCAAAAAGGGAAAAAAACCAGCTTCTTACTAAATACAGGAACAATTCTCACTTTAATAAAGTTAAGAAACTTAAAGGACGAAACATCGATGCGTGGAGAGCACATGATTTTAATAGGAGTTACAGGACATAAAATCTATACTGCAGGTAAAATTAGAGCAATGATATCACTTTGGGGATCTACAGGATCCTCCTACTGTGTCGCCCGCGTGTATGTATTTATGTATTCATAGCTGGTTACCAGTGTAGAGATGGGTTGTTCCTCACTGTGTAGACCGAGCTTCGTCTCCTGGGTAGAGTCACTGTGGCTGTCAGAGCCTTGAACAGTTCCCGATTGGAGTGTGTTTTCTTCCGGGAAGGTCGTTGACTTGTTCTACCGTTGTTAGAGAAAAATATTGTAACGCGATGAGGAATCGAATCTGAATCCTTCGGTTTGTAGATTAGCGCTGTATCATCTGTGCTACGGCCACGTTGTATTATTATTGTTTATGTGAATCGTATAGCAAGTTCGTCAACGGCGAATGTGGGGACGGCAGTCCGCCACAATCACTAAAGAAGCAAAAGATCCGCCACACAATTTATGTGATGAAGAATGACTTCCCAAGTGATTATGAAGGGATACTGAGAATAAGTTTCCTTCAAAAGCAACAGGCAAAATGCGACTTTGGCAAAAAACAACTTCACGTTGGCGACGAGGCGCTTAAACTTTAGCGAACCTTACGCGAAATCAGTATTGAAACGCAGCGAAATAATAATCCAACGATAATTAATTCAAATCGTGTAAGAATCATAAAAGCGGAAGAAATGCCAAGGATATTTATTGGAAACTGCCTGATACAGCCGAAAAGAGGTATGTGTCCGAGTATGATAAATACGGAAAAACAAATGGTGATACTGACGCCATCGATAACGATAGAAGAGTTACCAAGACCATCATTCCAAACATCGCGGGTTAAACATATAATACAAGTTGCACACAACGCAACGCAAAGGTGAAGAACTTCCGCAAGTGCATAAAGAGCGTTTGAAAAAATTGCTACGCAAGGAACATTTAACAAAGAAGAAAAAAGAGCGTTAAAACAAATGTGCGAAAAATTCTACGATACGTTTTACTTGGAAAACGACATATTAACCTGTACGTCAATCGTGTCGCATAAAATTAATACTAAGCGCGCCGATGAATGTCCGTCCGTATCGTCTACCAGAAAAACATCCAAAAAGAAAGTAAGCCAACAAATTAAAAAGATGTTGGACGAAGGAATCATCCGACCAAATACCAGCCAATGGAATGCATCGATTGGTAGTTCCTAAAAAAAAAGCGACGCTTCAGAAAAACAAAAACTGTGCATAGTAATAGACTTTAAAAGACTAATGACTTGATGATCGAAGACTCTTACCCGTTACTGAACATTACTGACATCTTAGATCGGCTGGGAAGTGCTAAATATTTTTCAACCTTAGACCTCGCATCCGGTTATCAATCGAAATGAGCGAAAAGGATAAAAATGAAACAGCGTTCTCTACGCCATATGGGCACTATAAGTTCAATCAAATGTCATTCGGCCTGAAGAATGCACCAGCACTTTTCAACGGTTGATGAATGCCGGCATACAAGGGATCAGATGTCTCGTATACGTAGATGACATCATTATATATGGATTAAATCTACAGGAGGATAACAAACTGCTGACGAAAGTGCTACAGCGACTATGCAAACATAATTGAAAATTACAAATAGATAAATGTGAATTCTTACGTTAAGGCACATCATTTCGGAAAAAGGGATATCGCTCGACCCGTCAAAATTGAGTGCTGTAAAAAATTTTCCAATTCCCAAAAAGGTGAAAGACGTCCAATTTTTTATTAACGAGATTACTGAAAATTTCTAAATAATTTTTTTAAGAGCCAAACCTTTAACGAAAATTGTTAAGGAAAAAAATTATTAAGGAAAAAAGACAACAAATTTAATTGGAATATGGAGCAATAGAACGCGTTCGACACCTTAAAAGAAAAGTTAATTTCCGCACTGGTATTAAATGATTCGGATTTCAATAGACAATTCTTAATCACAACAGACGCGGATTAGGATCGGAGCGGTACTGTCGCAGGGACCAGTAAGTCAAGACCGTCCCATTGCTTACACTAGCAGAATAAATAAAGCGGAGCAAAACTGTAACACAACTGAAAAAGAATTGTTAGCTATAATATGGGCCGTGAAACATTTCCGACCATACGTTTATGGAATCAAGTTTCTAATAATAATCGATCATAAACCTTTAATACGGCTCTTCAGCGTAAATGTAGTAGTAAGTACATGATTATAATCCAAATTTTGGGAAAACTGACATGTAATGAATAAGGTTAATACCATAAATAAAAATAAGAAAATTCGATCCCATCGTTTTCTTCTATTAAGGGAGGAAAGATGTCATGAGTATGTTTCTCATCACTAAGCACCTAGCACGGATGCGCGCCGCAATTCACCGGTGCATTAATTTTCGTTTATCGCAATCGCGCTTTGACATTGACGCGAGCCATTGCGGTAAGACAAAACTAATCCAAAGATCGTAGTTACTTTTCCTAAGGAAATAACTGCGACTTTGCTGACAAGAGTGTTGATCGGAAGACTCGGCAACGGATCGATTCTAAGCGATAATACGACACACATACGACACACATACGCCAAAAAGAGGATCAGGACAATCTCGAAGCAAGTACCAATGCATAAGATTCTGTAAAGCGATAAGTAAAAGTTACGCGTGTAATACGTTTAAAAGTTTTATGAAAATAAATTATAAAAAAGGTGATCCAAATTATTTACCTCCGTCCGTTCTCAATCCCATGCCGTATCATGCGACATGTCTAAATATATAGATTGTGACTTTTTCAACGAATAATTATATAAATCAAAATAATTATAGCTCTGATACATATAATGCTCGGAACATCACGTCTTGTTACGAGTAAACAAGTTTTGAAATCTAAAATCTCTGCCGCAAAGATAATGCACCATTGACCAATATTAGCAACGATTCTATCCATTCTTATGCTCTCACAAAATGGTAAAAAAAACACGCTATATCCAATTCTCGATTGCGCGATAAAAATATTCAATTTTATTCAATTATTTTAATGATTTTAATAATTTAGTTTAATTTATTGCTTAAAATTTCAAGGAAACAATGTAATCATGCGCGGCACGCGTCTTCTTATCGTGATCGCTGAGTGAAGAGAGAAGGAACAGATAAGGAAAAAATAACTTGGAGCAAACGATACGTAAGGAAAAATAATTTTTTAAAAGTAATACATTGGGTTGGAGAAAAATTTTCTTCGTATTTTAATGCAAAAGTAAAACAAATTTTTTTCATATTTTAAATAAAATTTATTAAACCAAATAGGTTTTTGTTCGATCACTTTCTGCTATTTTTTAGATAAAACCATAATCCCATCACTATAGAACTTCTGTGATTTCTGGGCGAAAAACTGCAACAAGTGATTTTCAGGTCTCTTTTGAAGTCAACTTTACACCATTAAAAAAATTCTGTAGAGATTGAAACAAATGGTCTGATGGCGCAAGGTCAGGACTATAAGACGGATGCATCAAAACTTCTCAACCAAGTTCTTTCAATTTTTGACGGATCGTCAAAGATGTGTCGGATCCGGCGTTGTCATGATAGAAGATGACACCTTTCCTATTGATCAATTCTGATCGCTTTCTTTCAATTGCTTGGCGTAATCTTTTCAGTTGTGACAGTAGAGGTTAGAATCAATCGTTTGACCAGGTGGCAACTCGTAATGAATAATTCCTTTTCAATACCATCCCACACACACAGCATCACTTTTCTTAATCTTGGCTTTGCCACCGTTGCGAAGCTTCACCTTGGTTCGATCATGATCTTTTTCATACATTATTGTCATATGTGATCCATTTCTTATCGCTCGTAATGAGCCGTTTCAAAAATTCGATTTTATTCCGTTTTAGCAATGATTTGCAGATGGAAATTCGATCCATTAAATAAACATCAGGCTCTTGATCGCTCGCGTATAGCTTGCGGGACGTGCCCAGGGATCGAAAGCGGTCGGGGAAAAGAAATAAGTCGACCAGAATAAACGTATATAATTAAATTTATTTAAAGATGAAGGCGCGAGATAGAAGGCGTGAATTTATAATAGTAAGACTTTCGAACGAAAGACGGCGGTGACGTAAAACGATTAATTTACAATAATTTTATGATGCAATGAATTTTCAAGCAGCGTATCTACAGTGACGATATTATAGCAATTGACGGCGTGTATCGGCTCGGCGTGCAATTGGTCAATTATCGCGTGTTGCGGTGAATTCGCGTCGTGTCACAGAGAGACACCAGCCGGGAGCGTGAGATCGATAGCGAATCGATGGGTTGGCCTAATTTCGGCGCGTCGTTGGGGAGCAAGCGCGAAGTTCGAATTCGGTGGATGGTCGCGCGTGTTAATGGCGCGTTAGATCTAGTACGCGATCGTGGAGCGCGTAACTTGGGATTTCTAGCGCCAAGGGCACGGTTTGGACCGGAACGGCACGGTTGCTGAAAACGCTCGGCGGAGGCGGAGAACAACCCTCTTGTTCTTTGCCATAACCGTGAGGATTAGATCAAGCGATCGACAGAGGCGAAGAACTTTCCACCTCTAGCTTCATGTTAAAAGATGTGTCGTGATGGTGTCGGGCAGCTGATTGACGGTCGAGAACGCTCGACGGAGACTGAAAACGCTCGACTTCCTGGTTTTGCTTGGCTCGAATGCTTCGGGATTCGAAACAGGTTCTGGTTTGCAGACTCAGCGGAAACGTACGGATTGCTGGCCGGCGAGCGGATTCGATTTTCTGTCGACGGGTCGGCTTTTTATCCCGCAAAACTGACGCGTTCATCTGCCGATCGTCTTCCCCACGCTGTGCAGACTATTCGATCTGGTACAATACCGGCCGATGCGGGACTCCGGCGAGTGAGATCGGCGGCAATCGGCCGCTATCAGTCGTCTTCGATGCGTGCTTGTTTGGATCCGTAATGCGAAACGAGGCTTTTTCACGGCGCATCGTTACAAAATTTTTTACTGTTAAATCATGGCACCCAAACATTGAGATTTTTTTAACTAGCCTTCTCCAAATAATTTAAAACTATTTCGATGTTTAGTTTCTTACCAATATCATGACTGCTAGCACTTGTACCAGTCTCTTGCTCAACTTTTTTCATGATTTCACCGACTTTTCCAGTGATTGGTCGACCAGAGCAAGGTGCATCTTTAACATCAAAATTTCCAGATTGAAAACGCTTGAACCAGTTTTGTACCACACGTACTGATACTACTTCATGTCCATAAATATCACAAATTTTTTTAGCAGCTTGAACCGCATTCTTTCCTTTTTTGTAATAAAATTTCAAAATGTATCGAATTTTTTCTTTATTTTCACTCATTTTCAAAATGCAATAACTTGACTGCAATAATTTGACTGAATAAACAAGTATCACAACTTTTTTTTAATTATAAATATCACTCTGTGATATGTCACCTTTCAAACGCACGCAAATGTTACCGGAAAATGGATCCGATTAATTATTACCAGAATTATGCGATTTTAAAGCCATCTATTGAGAGAATACGAAGAAATTTTTTCCCCACCCCAATATTTTTAACGTATGTTTATTTTTTCATGTAATACATTGTATATAATGTTATCTAAAGCATAATATTTATAATTTGTAATTTAACTTTTATTCTAAATTTCAAGATTCTGGTCGCATTGTATTTATTGGTGATACAATTTTTGCGTAAAATATTTACAAATTGCTTAAATTTCTCATAAATTGGATAGAAGGGAAAAAAGATACCTGAAAAAATTAATTTTTTAAATAAATTAATATATTTAATATATTAACATACATCACAAACCCCAAAAATTCTTTGCACAATCCTGAGAATTGCTATTTCAAGAAGTGCTAAAAAATAATTTTTTAATCAAACAGTAAATAATATTATTTTTGAAAGTAAAAAGAGTTAAAATGAGAAAAAATAATAAAAAGAGTTAAAATATTACAATTTTTCATAAATCCAATATTTATTTCAATTTTCGTCTTCCTCTATCCATTTTTCTTCTATTAAGAGAGAAAGGATATCATGAATACGTTTCTGATGATGAAGCATCTAGCACGGATGCGTGCCGGAACTCGTCGGACACTTCACTTTTCGCTTCAACTATCACAGTTGCGCATTCACATTGACGCCACTGTGGTAAGATGAAACCAATCCAAAGATCGCAATTACTTCTTCTAAGAAAATAACCGCGATCTTGCCGACGCCGATGCCCGGAAGAACCGATTTGGTAACGGACCGCCTCTAAGCGATATAAATGACACGTCAAAAGGAAAGTCGGGACAATCTTTAAGCAAGTTCCGACGCGTAAACAATAAAGCAATAAATAAATAAGAATTACACTATATAAAAATAACACTATATAAGAATTACATTATATAATACATTTAAAACCATTTATTAATAAAAGTGTGATGAAGTCTAAGTTTTCCAACGGATTATCAGTGTCCAATCATCCCCGATCCCGTATCGTGCCTCATCGGCACAACAGTAGCAAGACCAATAATTTTGAAGAATTAATCAGCATTTTATTGGTATTAATTTCACACTATTATTCATAATTGATAATTTTAAATATGTAACAATTTAATATATAGACGATAACTTTTAGTATTTACCTGATTTATTTGCTCCTACAGCAAAAGTTATGATATCGTCTACTGGTCCGTCATAATCAGTCAGTTTTTCAGCCTTATAGGTGAGACGATCGGAATAACGTTTTCTCAAATCTATGAGAATCGCGCTATGGATCATGGGTACATTATGGCAACCAGTTTTCTCGCGAAATAAAATCGGTTCATAGAGTTTCGTCCGCAAGTAGTAATGTTCCGACGTCATTCCGGCCCAAAAATTGCTATACATGCCATCCGATCTTAACAAAGGCGCAACGACGGTATACTCTTTATATATCAAATTGCGAATAGCACTTGGATTGGTCAAAAAAACGTCAGCATCCAGCATCTGTAAAAAAATTTTTTTCTCGAATAGTCTCTAAATGCCTCTCAAATAGTTTGTAAATGAATTGGATAATTGAAAAAATGACGCAATTTCCTCTATTGTAAATTCTTTTTTTAGATTATTAACATACTCTTTTCTCCGAAATGATTCAATGATAAATAATAATGTTTTATGATATATTCTTAATATAATACATATAAGAAAAAGAGCTAATCAAAGTCAAATGTGGATTATTAGTATAATTTATGACAAATGTTTATTTCATGCACAATACGTTGAATATTTCAACTCAATTTCGAATCATCCTCAGCAAAAAATATATGAAAATATAAAAAAATAATAATAACCTCACACTCTCCATAGTACATGACAATCAGTTCAACATCTTAAAAAACTATAATATGTCCATCACTGTCAGTTTATAAGCCGAATGATAAAATGCGGACCTGACAATGACCACATAAAAATCATAAAATAAATAAATAAATTATAAAGAATAATTATTACTCAAGTGAAGTAGAGAATGGGAGACAAAAATACATTGCAGTAGAGAATACAATAGTACAAAATGCAGAATGAAGAGAAAGATAAAGAACATCAAATAAAAAAATTAGAATAATTACAATGTTCAAAAATTCGAGAACAGTCGGAAGCTTAAAACATAGAAGAACACAGTCACAATTAAAATGATAGAGTCCAATGTGTAGGCAACGGAAAAATTAACTGACCAAGATTTGAACTCGGAATCCTTCTCAGAGAACATTATGATATCTTGAAGATATCTAACAGGCGTCTTATAACAAGACATCAAGACATTTTTGGGAACTGTCAAAAAGATATCTATAGAATGTTTTTAAGACATCTTATTGTTTTGTTTTTTGATATCTTATAATTTTAAAACATTTTATTTTGATTTTTAGACATATCGCTCCATTAATAAAAAAGTGACACAAATCAAAATTAGTATTTTTTAGATAATGAAAGGAAATCGATCTTAAAGTCTTTACAATAGAGTTGATTTTATAATAGATTTTATAATATTCTTTCATTATTTCAAAAATGCTAATTTTTTACTCGTATCACTTTTCTATCGACAATGATATTGTGAAATAAATTCATGAAACGCGATAAGAGGAAAAAATATAAAGTAGAAGTTGGAATTATCTAATTGGTATATTAGTTATATAATATTTTATTAGTTATATAATATTAGTTATATAATATTTACACAACTTTGATAACGATCTATGTTTTACAAGAATCAGTTTTAGAAATCAGTTTTGTTGCCAGGAAAGTTGTGTAGATTAAATCATTGATATATCGATTTAACTGCAATTTCTGCCTCGTATTCTTTTTTCTTCTTTCTTTTCAACGAGTTTTCAAACAACTTCGCCTTAATTGTAACATTAAATAATATGTGAAATATTCGAGTGCCAGATTAAAGTTTTTGAGTTAAATCTTATACCAGTTAGTGTTAGTGTTGTTACGTCCAAACCCCGAAGGTTTTGTTTATATGAGTTGGAAGGAAAGAGAAGGAGGAGGTATGGAAGGACGTAAACAGTAATTATCTCGCAGGTATACGCACAGAGGCGCGTGCTGCGAGTCGAACGCACTTTTATGGCTTTGGAATATGGATCAACGTCTCGAACGGACACTATAACACCTCTTTCCACGAGCAGTGCGATCGTCGGTCCTAATTCGAGTCAAGGAACTTAATTCCTTTAACTCGGGACTGGACCACGTGCGATCTCCGAGGGCAAAGGAAAAGAAGGGCGAGGTCGTTATCCTTAAACTAATAAAAAGCGAGAACGATCTTAGTTAACATTTAAGATTTATTATAAACAATCAATATAGAAATATAAATAATTGTTGATTTGGCGCAATACATTGTTAGAGAGTTGGGCGAATTTTTACAACGTATTTATGTGCAGATGTGTGAAGGGATACGGGTGGAGCGGAACAGAGTGAATTTAAAAGTGGATTTCATCTATGGCTACTGTAGAAGGGGGGAAGAGGTTATAAAAGAAACAGATAGGGACATCATAAGGGAAAGGGAAATTCGGGAGGAAAACAGGAATAACGGAGTCCGAGTCTTGGGTCTCGATAACTAGCTTGAGTTCGCTCAAATCGAGCTGGTCGGGCCCGATAGTGTATGACCCGGAGGGGAGAGGATCGGTGCGCTGGGTAAATTGAGTAATCAAGTTTTCAATGGGTTCGTGAGGGTCATAATGATAGTAATGTTTGGGGGGAGGAGATGGAATGTGGATTTCCTCGACAAATTCTACGCTTGAAGTAGATTGCGCCGGGGAACTTGGACATGGTGGTTCTTCAGGGGAAGAGATGAGGGAATAAGAAGGGGGAAAGAAGGAGCGGAAGGAAAGGGGAGAAGAGTCAGGGAATATTCGTTGGGTTAATATGGAATGGGGGGAATCGGGTTGTGCGACAGGGGGTGTGGGGGAGCGTGGAGGCGACGGGGATTGAATTACAGGTTGAGGAAGAGGAGGAGGGAGAGGAGCTGTTTCGGTTGCATTAGGATTATTATCATTACTATTACTATTGTTATCTCGCGACGTTAGGCCATCGAGATATTGCGCGTAGGCCTCGTCCAAGAGACGACGCGCGAGCCTGTTCCTCTGATGCCGGAAACGCTTTGCTGCCCTTCGGCTGCGGGGCGGGTCGGACGACAGTCGGTCGCTCACTATAGATAAACGTGGGTATTGAAAAGTGTTTCCCCTTTTGAGAAGGTGGGTTATGCTCGAGCTTTTAGATGTTAGCAACCGGGGAACGTAGGATGAGTAAACCAAAAGGAAGAGAGTACCACGATGTTAGTGATCCTCTTGGAGTTAAAAATCAACAGGAGAATGGGAGGACCACGATATTAGTGATCCTCTTGAAGTTAAAAATAAACAGGGGGATGGGAGGACCACGGTGTAAGTGATCCTCTTGAAGTAAAAAATAATCAGGAGAATGGAAGGACCACGATATTAGTGATTCTCTTGAAGTTAAAAAAGGGAGGACCACGGTGTTAGTGATCCTCTTGAAGTTAAAAATAATCAGGAGAATGGGAGGACCACGATATTAGTGATCCTCTTGAGGTTGAAAATAAACAGGAGAATAGGAGGACAACGATATTAGTGATCCTCTTGAAGTTAAAAATAATCAGGAAAATGGGAGGACCACGATATTAGTGATCCTCTTGAAGTTGAAAATAAACAGGAGAATGGGAGGACCACCCTGTTAGTGATCCTCTTGAAGTTAAAAATAACGAATGTAGGATCGTGTTTAACATCTAATAAAAAGAGGTGCGCGAATTGTAAAACGGATTGGAGTATCCGAAAAAAGGAAAAAGAAAAGAAAAAATATATATATATATTTGGGGTGACTTACTATTGGTGTATTGATTGAACAGTTCGGCTGGTTGCAATCCAAAAAAAAAGGTGATTTGGTCTCTCTTTCTCTGCGGGCGTCTGGTCGTCTTAGATGATAAATCGTTGTACAGACAGCAAAGACCGGCACTTACAAACCGCGTAACTCATAGATTGGCTATGTACTCCCGAATTTAGAAGTAATACTGTTGAGACTGAGTGAACGAGTGCAACTGGAGTGACTATTGACTAGAGTGTGGCGGTTAACTGGAGTGACGAGTACCACAGTTGACTGGATCGATGAAAATTGAGAGTCGACGAAGAAAGAGAGAATTGACTAAAAACTGAGAGTTGACTAAAACTGAGAGTTGACGAAAAACTGAACGGGAGAGCTCAAAATGTCGTGGTTTATATAGGAGTCTTCTAGGATGGATTTCTTGTGGGATGGGTTAAGTTGGTTATTTCCAAGGTTTTGGTTGGTAGGATACCCTTCCTTAGTGATCAAATTTTTAGGTTCTCCCAAATTATTTGGAGCTTCTCACATTAGTTCAGCTCCACCCGCAACGTAAATCCTATCGTACGCTTGTTTATTGGTGTTCCATTAGTGCCTGTAGGACAGCATAATTTTTTTACGATTATCTATTGGCAAGTTCGGATCTTCACTTGCCCGCCCCGTTTCCTGAAGAGAGGGCAAGATGAGTCTCACGGTACCTTCCAAAGAATATTATTTGCGTTATCTATTTTTGTTTGTCGGCGATTTCTCTTTTATTAGAGGTTGYAGGAAACACGAATGCACATGCTCAAAAAAAAAAAAAATGGATAGAGCATGTTTCTATTGTCTCTTGGGGTTGGAAATTATTGGGTCTAATAAAGGTTTATGCATATGTTGACACGATTTCACCGTCCCATATTAATGCTCGATTTCGCTTGAAAAATGTTTTTCGTTTCACATTTAGATATTATTTTATTGTTATTCTTGTATATTCAGTGTCCCTGGCACGTCTTGGTGCCAGTTTTATTTACATGTGGATCAAACGAGACCGGCAAAATCGTGCTCTTATTTAGTTTCGTTTATTTAGGTTTCTTCTGGAAGGTTCCGTTTGGCATATGCATATGAGGTAACCGACATACAGAAAATAAAAGGGAAACTCTACTCGAGATAAACAATCATAAAAAGGAAAACTCTATCGGGCTTATTGCCTGCTTGCCGATAGATAACCACTAACGCACGAATTTCTTATTTTAATAGATTATTTTATTAGCCGTCCTTGAAAGGAGGAAATCGTGGAGTCTTCAGGACGTAACAGTGTCATACATAACATAAATAAAAACGCGGTTCTGGCTTACGATCACTGATTGATAGTAGAGAAAAGGATAAAGCACAATGTGACCACATGTATGCTGTTTTCACTTGCCGTATCCCTTTTTCGGTATCACCGTTGTTGTGTCTCTAGGCACAAACGGAATCCAGGATGGACGGGAACTGAAGCCGACACGACTTTGTCTTTTCTTTTATATCTTTTATTAAATAAACTTGGATACACACACTTACACGGGTAATTTTATTTTGCGGGCAGAACATTACGTGACAAGACTTAGTTTTAGATCCCCACCGTCCTTTTGCTGTGTCGCATTTATATCATTTAAAGTCCATTGCCAGGTCGATTCTCCCGGTCAGCACCAGCATTGTCAATAAGATCGCAGTTACTTCCTTAGGAAAAATAATTGCAATCTTCGGATTAGTTTCGTCTTACTGCAGTGGCTCATGTCAATGTCAATGAGAGACGCAATAAGCGAAAATTGATATTCGATCTGATTCCGCATTAGTGCCAGGTGCTTGATCATGAGAAATACTTCTGACATCGTGCACACGCACAAAGCGTAACACATTGTTGTGTACGTGCTCGTAAGAGTGTGAATCATATAATTTTGTATAAATGTCTAATGTAAGTGTCGACGTTAACGACGGTTGCGATCACGAGAAGTAATCTAAAAATATGAGATAAATCTTGAAATTTCATTAAAATTATGCATTTATGCGGGACAGAAAACTTTAATTGGACAATAATCAATTAATCTTAGAAAGGCTAATAAGAGCAATGCCGCAGTTAACAGAGCATAATTAATTAGAGTAATTTATTATCTATATTTACAGACGTTTCGGCTTTCCTTTAAGCCATCCTCAGTGTATAAAAGTACATTCTTGCCAACATTTGATGTTCAAATGGGTTTACGTTAATAATGTCAAATATCAAAAACACATCTGAATGTCACACCGGCGGAACGCGGCGCGGCGCGCGCAGTGTGCGCGCGAGACGCGCGGCGTGGTAATTTCGATTGTTCATATAGACAAAGCGTGAAATGGTAACATAAATAATACGGTGAAAATAGGTTCAGTTTATAAAATAATCATAAAATTTAACAATAAAATTACAATGCTACACAGTTCTCAGATTTTATTCAATATTTCGACATATGTCTGTTGTAAAAGTTCGGTGTCGGATTGCATATTCAACGCATTTTTTTGTGATTTAATGTTTATCATTTCCGATATCAATCTTCTGTAGTAGTATTTTTCTTTATAGAATATTTCTGGATTGTCTCAATTAAATTTGTGATTGTTGTTTATCCTATGTTCCGTTATTACAGAATGCTTGCCAGTTTTCTTATTAATGTCTCTTCTGTGTTCTGATATCTTTGTGTTGAATTTTTTTTTCGTTTGTCCGACATATGTAGCATCACAATCTTTACAAGACAATTTGTAAACTATGTTTTTATTAAAACCCGGCGATAAGGTGTCTTTTTGCGCTTTAATTATCCTCCCCAATTTATTGAGACTGAAAAAGGAAAAAGAAATTTAGCTTTTATACTGCTAGCGATATTTTTATATTTATCTGTGACTTTTTGAATATATGGTATCAAAAATCAACCATTAATCCTTTCTTCCTCAAGAATAGTCAGTAACTTGTTTTTTAGTTTTTTTGTTAAAAAGTGATTTTAATCTTGTCTGTATTGTGTTAAATATAAATTGTAGAGGATAATTATTATTTATGAACGTGTCAATGATAAAGTTTAAATTTCTTTCATGGAATTTTGGATGTGATAATAAAAAGATTTTATCTATCATGTTAATGATCACTCCTCTTTTTTGAGAGGTGGGGTGATGGGATAAGAAATTAAGTGTTCTTCCTGAGAATGTTGGCTTTTTATACTAATCAAATTCTAATTTCCCTTTATTATTTATTAACGTCACATCCATAAAATTCAATTTATTACCTCCTATTTCTAACGTGAATTATTACCTGTGGTGTAATGAGATGAATGTCTTCAAAAATTCATTGATTTTGTGTTTGGGAGCCGCCAGCACTATGTCGACATATCTATGATAAAATGGAATTCCGATTGACAACAGTCCGAGAGCTTTCTTCTTCAAATCTTGTGGAACTGTTTCCGCGATAATGGGTGACAAAGGAAAACCCATTGGAGTATCGAATTTTTGTTTATAAATTATTTCGTTGAATTTAAAATAAGTTGACTCCAATATTAGTATTAGTGCCATTAAAATTTCGTTCTTGGGTATATTTGTGCCTTTACTTATCTGGCCCCATCTATTCGAAATACTTTCCAGTGCCAGATTCGAAGGTATGTTCGTAAATAACGAGACAACATCCAAAGATATTAGTTCATAATTTTCTTCGATTGATAACCCATTTAATTTGTGCACTAATTGGTAACTGTTTTCAATATGACTATGCGGTTTAAAAATGTTTTTTGAGATTATTCTGTGTATGAAGTTAGCTATTGAATATGTGGGGCTGTCAACAGATGAAATAATGATTCTGAATGTGAAACCTGGTTTGTGGATCTTAGATAACCCATAAACACGTGATAAATTCCCATCGCTACAATAAATCGTATTATATGTGTTGTCAGTAATATATCCCTTTTTCTTCCATACTGTCAGTATCTCTCGTATTTCATATGTAAGTTTTTTAGTGGGGTCTTTATTGATTTTTTCGTATGTTTCAGTATCGTTAAGTATCGTTAATTTCTTCTATTTTATTGAGGTATTCAGTTTTTTCTAAGGCCACAGTGATATTCCCCTTATTTGCTCTGGTGAAAATAATATTGGGACTGTTCTTAATGAATTTATTAGTTATTTTTATTAGATCTACGATTTGGATGTCTGTGGATTCTTTATCTCGGCGCCGCGCTTCCCCTCTTGCCTCTCCAACGCGCCGCCCACAGCCAATGTTTGGTAAACTGGGCCGGGCTATACCTCGAGCGGCTGGAGCGCTTCTCTCGGCGTGCTCTCATTAGTACAATTTCAAAAATTAATATCTCGATTATTATTGCGAATATTGCTAAACGGTATGGGACTTTTATGTTCATCTCGATCCCATCTACCTTTCTATGTACGGTGTCGAAATTCTCGTGGCACTCCCTGTATAACGATTTTGACATAAGGTTATGTATAACAGGCATGTATCTATTTCTGACCTCATTTTGTGTATCCTGGTGTAGTTTTATAATATTGTTTTCGATATTCTTGATAAGTTGGATAATGTTATTTTTAGTGTTAGTGGATGGCAAGGAAAAGTTCTGACCTAATTGTAATGTATGTCGCGCTTTGTATGTCTATGTTAACAACGAAATTACCGCGCCGCGCGTCCCGCGCGCACACTGTGCGCGCCGCGCCGCGCGTTCCGCCACGCCGCGGTGTGACATTCAGATGTGTTTTTAATATTTGACATTATTAACGTAAACCCATTTGAACATCGAACGTTGGCAAGAATGTACTTTTATACACTGAGGATTAAAGGAAAGCCGAAACTATCTGTAAATATAGATAATAAATTACACTAATTAATTACGCTCTGTTAACTGCGACATTGCTCTTATTAGCCCTTCTAAGATTTATTGATTATTGTTAATATTTCAAGAGCTCTTCACATTAATAAATAGCTTACACTTATTAATATTGTTTAATTGGACATTTTTATTGGATCAGCCGATAAATTCCGGAATTTTCTCAAAAATCACGTCATTTGGCAATGAATATTTTTATGTTATGGTATGTTCAGAATGACCATGTCATATGTATTTATTATTGATAAATTACAGTCGATGTAAATAATACCAGCTCTGTACAAGCTCCAAAAAACATCCTTTTGTAAAATCTTAAAGATATCTCTTTCAAAACATCTATAAAATGTCTTTTAAAGCATATTATTTTTCATGCATATTATCTGAATTCATTCTTCTTCCCTAGCAATTCTATCATTTAGGTTATTTCTTCACAATGCTTTACAGGTTCTTTCGTAGTTATTCCGAACGCTTATATTCTTATAAGTATAAACAATATATAAACATTAAATTATATGAGAAATAAGTGGACGAAAAATGTTAAGAAGCGAGATATACAAAGTTTATAATTTACTAAGAATAGAGACATATGCGTGCAATGCGATGTAAATAATCTGTGTCTGATTGTAAGTTAAGATTGTTATTATGACATTTTATATGCAACATTTTGCTTCCTCAAGAATCGTGATCTAAAATTTCAACATTATCCCAATCAAAATCATGATTATGATAATTCTATGTTCAGTGAGTTTCAGTCAGAAACTCTGCCCAGCTGGGCCCCTCCTCACTTAAACAAAATTTAATGAATAAATTATATATTTATGCGCTTTATAAATCGACACAAAAAAATTTGCACTCATTTCGATAAGACAAAAAACTTTTTTCTGTAGGGGGACTGTCAGTAAACCATAAGTTAAGAGAATGCAGGACTCGTCTGTATTATTAACGACTAAATACACATTTATTTTTCTATTTTTTTGCTTTCCTCATACAGAATCAAAAAATTTTTTTCCAAAATAAGAGAAAATACCTAAATGAATGTGAGAAAATCCTATATATCGCATAAATGCATACAGTGAGATCGTAAAGTTAGATCGTACTTTTCTATTTATTTCTTTTGGAAGCTTCAAAATCATAAACTCGAGATTTTATAATATTCTTATATATTATTCAAATGTAGGCAAATACTTTTAATTTGATTATATACTAAGAATTATTTATATCATGCAATGAAATAACTTAGGTTAGATTAGGTCAAGTAACGGCACCCCCGACCGTTCAGAGACCACCTTGGCGTAGTGGGAGAATTCCTTCGATGCCGCTGGGGCCTCCATTGGATCTACAGGGTCTTTTTGACCACTGGAAGCAATGGATGGCTCGTGGCATCGGTGGCTAAGAGTCTCGCCGTGAAGGAAAACACGTAAAAACCAGAAGGGGGGTCGGGGAACCGCGGGGCCGCTTGGACGTATTCCAAGGTCTGGGTCCGCGTGCTCCCTGCAAGTGACATCGGAGCCGCCTGGAATGTTTCCGGGGTCTGGGTCCGGCGTCACGGGGATGGACCCGGGGACTCGCGACGGCGCCCGTTCCGAAGCAAGTCACCGGGCAGCGGGAGGGCGCTCCGGGGGGGGAGATATTCTTCCCCCCGTCGAGTGCGTGCCGGTCGCCGCGGTGGGTGAGGGCTTGGAGGGGGCGTCGCCTCCTCGCCTAACACTCTATCCGCGGGACCCCTCGTGTGGCGGTGCCCGCAGCGGTGCCCCATTGTCGGAGGTGGGAGACTCCTGAACGCCGTGGGAATCGGGCTTCGGCCTCTTCCACAGTCAGTAAGGGGCTCGGAGTCCTGTGCCCCGGTTGAGAAATCCCGGAGTCCGCGACATAGTCAGCCCCCCGGAGAAACTCGGAGGGCCCTCTTCTCGATCATGTTTCGGGAGAGGTGAGGATACACTCTGGCTGGACGAACTGCTGCGGGTAGTGGGATTAGTTAGAAGATGATTAGTACCACGAATTCTTGTGGGAAGGACGTTCCGGGGTGTTGTTCCGGCTCCGGGGTGTCTTCGCCAAGCGCTCGTCGGGGAGGATTCGCCTTGTTGAATGCCTATGAGAGGTTTTCCCTGCGTCCTGAGGCTTGTTTCTCCGACCTCACGCGTGGGATCAGGGATGTGCTCTTCGGGCTTACAGATTCCGATGTGTCCGGATTGAGAGAACTCATCGAACCTGTTCGGGGAACGAAATATCTCCGAACGATCGACAGGTTAAAGCAGAAGTCCCAAACCGGGTTCAAGGTTCCCGCATCTAGGAAGGACCAAGCCACCTCTATGGAGGTGGACGTGACAAGGACGGGGATGGGAGCTAAGCGCCCCCCGTCAACGAGAAATGTGCGGATGCAGACAGATATGTACCCTAATTCCTGATTTCCTGATCTGCCAGATTATGTTTTTCTCGATATACACAATCCACACGGTGTTGCAGCACCATCAGTAGTGTATCAGCGTTTGAGCGGTAGAACTTTGTAGTTAAATCGGTTCAAACTATACAATTATAATTGCTGATATATGAGCGACAAATCTGTCGTTTCAATCGCTTGTTTTAGTAGCACATGAAATTGTATCTTTAGTATTCGTCAAGCAGAACGTTAAATTAGAATTCCAAAAGCTACTACTCATCGATTATTACAATCGGTAATATCCTTCTTATCACATAACTCTTTTGCAGGAATTAAGCGCAGACGACCACAGAATGCGAGCACAATTTTGTATATGGGCACTTGTATTAGAACAAGATCCAGAATTTTTTTGGAATGTCCTGTTCGGAGATTAAGCAACATTCCATAGCAATGAATGTCTGAATAGACATAATTGTCACTATTGGTCACCAGTGAATCCTCATTGATATCGACAAATACTTTACTAGCATCGTTGGATCCTTCATGTTTGGATGGGAATATACCATAATGAAATCGTCGGAACTCACTTTTTTGAATATGCCGTCTCTGGTGCAACTTATTTACAGTTCCTTCAGGATTATTTGCCAGAATATCTTGAAAACATTTCATTAAATATCCGCCAGAGATATTGGTTTCAGCAAGATGGTGCTCCAGTTCATTTTCATCATGATGTTAGGACTTTCTTAGAGGAGCAATATCTAAATCGTTGGATAGATCGAGAAGAACCAGTCCCATGGCCTCCATAATCACTAGATTTAAATTCGTTGGAATTTTTCTTTTGGGGGTTATTCGAAAAATATGTTTACAAGAATGCACCGATCACCAGAGATTAGACATGATGAATAGAAGAAAGAGAGTTTGTGAAGAGATAATTCCAGAGATACTGAGATCAGTATTAAAAAACTTTGAAAGTAGACTTCGATTATGTTTACGGAATGATGGTGGATATTTTGAACATTTGATTCGAAGATCTGAATGAAGCTCCATTGTTTCTTCCAGAAGAATCCATCGATTTTGCCACTGGCTGGCACACGCACGCATACACACACGCGCGCGCACACACACAAAAGAGATGTAAATCCGACCGGGCAACCTCTACACGGTACACCTTAATGCTAATGTCGGCGATATTGTAACTTGCAAGCCTTATAACTCGAAAAGTGCTTAATGAAAAAATATTTTTTTATAGTGTTTTGAAAAACTCGAGGTAAGCTACAAAAATATGTACTGAAAAATGGGAGGTTCCATTTAAAAAATTCAAAGTGATCTTGTCCTGATCTTAACAACGCCTAAGGTCAAATCAATGGTATCATCTCAGATCCCTCTCAAAGTAATAAAACTTTTATTAAAAATGTTTTCCCGTATCTTTTATTTAAAAAAAAAAGTAAAAAACGCGACAAGTTTTTTGGAGGAAATCGCGTTGGTTGGAGGAAATACTGCTGTTCTAATCCAAATGGTAGTAGCTTTAATAATAATAACACAATTAAAAAATAAAATCAAGTGTACATTTCTACTATTTCAACCCAAGTGTCATCACAATATTGCGTTGCTTTACTGAATTTACAAATATCTAATAATGAACCCTAATAATATGTACGTATATCATTTGTATGAAAGATTTAATATCATAAATGGCGCCAAGCTATAATTCCATTATCTCGAAAGTTCTACCAAGTTTCATTCCATTACCTCGACAGTTAATTTATTCTAACCCAATGATAGTAACTCTAATTTCTTTTAAAAAATGATATCTCTGAAATTGCGTTACTTAACTCAATTCAAATAATATTTATCTAATCCGTGGCTATTACTCAACCCAAATAATATGCATATCATTTGTACAAAACATATGAAATCAAAAAGAAGCGCCAAGTTTCATCTTATTATCTCGACAGTTATTAAATTCCACAGTTAAAAAAAAACTGTTATATCAAACTCAAGTGATATTATCTTTAATTAAAAAATAAAATAAATTCTAATCTACTATTCGTATAATATTACTTGGTCCAAATAATATGTATATCACTTGTATAAAAGATTTGAAATAAATGGCGCTAAGTTTCATCTTATCATCTCGACAGCTAAATACATAATTACTACTAAAAAATAAAATCCAAGTAGAACGTAAAAATCCAAGTGATAGTATCTTTGTATTTATGGGTCTTTTTATTCCAACCTAAATACTTATAGTTTTTAACAATTCGAAGAGAAAACTATCGTACCAAACCCAAGTACATATGTATATATTTCAAATATATATATTTATATATATTTCAATTGAATAAGAGATTTAATTACAAAGAATTAAAAAGATAACAATGCAAAATGAAAAAATTTAATTTAAATCAAAAAAATTTTTATGTAAAAAAACTTGGCGCTGCAAGACTTAATAAGGTAAACAACAAGACAATTTAGTGTAACAATAAATTTAATGTAAACGTTACATTGAATAAAAACAAAGTTTATGTATTAAACATAAACTTATATATTAAATATATATATCTTAAACCTATTCCGTATATTCACTTTGATAATATATTACGATGCAAGAAATCGAAACTTATACATAATTCTTCTGCATATCCGTATCACTCGCTTGGACAATATACACACGCTGAGAGATTATTACTATTTTTACTGCTATCGCATTGTTCCTCAAATTTTTTCATTATTTTCTTTTTAAATCGAAATTCCTCGTTTTTATTTCAAAGTCTAACAGCGCCAACTATTTTTACATAAAAATTTTTTTTATTTAAATTAAGTTTTTTCATTTCGTATTGTTACCTCTTTAATTCTTTGTAATTAAATCTTTTATTCAATTGAAATATACATATATANGTATTGTTACCTCTTTAATTCTTTGTAATTAAATCTTTTATTCAATTGAAATATATATATATATATATATATATATATATATATATATTTGAAATATATACATATGTACTTGGATTTGGTACGATACTTTTCTCTTCAAACTGTTAAAAACTATAAGCATTTGGGTTGGAATAAAAAGACCCATAAATACAAAGATACTATCACTTGGATTTTTACGTTCCACTTGGATTTTATTTTTTAATAGCAATTATGTATTTAGTTGTCGAGATGGTAGGATGAAACTTGGCGCCATTTATTGATTTCAAATCTTTTATACAAATAATATACATATTATTTGGACTAAATAATATTATACAATAGATTAGATTTTATTTTTTTTTAATTAAAGATAATATCACTTGGGTTTGATTCAACAGTTTTTTCTTTGAATTGCGTGTGGAATTTAATAACAGTCGAGGTAATGAAATGAAACTTGGCGCTTCTTTTTTATTTCATATCTTTTATACAAATGATATACATATTATTTGGGTCGAGTAATAGCCACGGGTAAAGTTAGATAAATATTATTTGAATTGAGTTAAGTAATGCAATTTTATGAGATATTATTTTTTAAAAGAAATTAGAACTACTATCACTTGGATTAGAATAAATTAACTGTCGAGATAATGGAATGAAACTTGGTAAAACTTTCGAGATAATGGAATTATAACTTGGCGCAATTTATTTGATATCAATTTGATATCTTTTATATAAATAATATACGTACATATTATTAGATATTTGTAAATTCAGTAAAGCAACGCAATATTGTGATGACACTTGGATCGAAATAGTAGAAATGTACTACTTGGTTTTATTTTTTAATTGTGTTGTTATTATTAAAGCTACTACCATTTGGATTAGAACAGCAGTATTTCCTCCAACCAACGCGTAAACTTGTCGTGTTTTTTACTTTTTTTTAAAAAAGTAATTTTTTAAGAAAGTTTTGTGAAAATATCATGTATTTTGTAGTATTCAGATGTTATAATATATATGTATTTAGGTTTGGTACAATAGTTTTCTCTTCGAACTGCGAGTGGAATTTAATTGTCAAGATAATGGGATGAAACTTTTATAAATATTCCGATATTGTAAACATAATTTAAAAGTAAATTTGAATAATAATCATGACCGTTATATTGAACATCAAACAATTAAGAGACAAACCAAATTCGGTCACGGCTAGATCTTGGTACCCAATTATATTTAAATATGTCTTAAACATCATTTCAGTTATTTAAACTGCGCGCTCGGTGATCGTATTAGTAAAAACGTCTCCCCCGGAAAGTCAGAAAGCCCAGGTTTAAACTTTGGTTGAGGTAATATTTTTCACAATAAGTTATGTTAAAAATAACATGCGTGTTCAAGACACTCATCCATTGGAGTATAGGAACCAATGAGGAAGCACACTCTATTATATTGAGTGCACCTTTTTCTTGGAGGAACGCGCGCCCTCTCGCAGACAATGCGCGTATGCATCTTCCCTTTTCGGTTCTTACAACAGTCGTCGGGCGTCTTTCTTTTCTTACGATATATACTGTATTACTTTAATGTTTGAGAAATACATGCGTTAATCTAACTAATATCATCGAGTGCATTCATTTATCAATCTTGGCGGATTATGTGATCTAACAGATTATGAGACTTAATCGCTGTTTTTGGCTCGTTGATACGTGTTGAAGTTGATCAAAGAAAAGGAACGCAGAAAATTCTCACAAAGAAA
>JANQDE010000710.1:7828-23105 GCA_037157785.1 Cephalotes varians
CGAGAACGCCCGAGTTCTGCAAGTAGGAATAAGGCCGAGAACACCCGAGCCTTGTGATGAGCGGAGGCAGAGCCGAGAACGCCCGAGTTCTGCAAATAGGAATAAAGCCAATGGCTGCGTTCAGCAGAGAAAGCAGCTTAGTAAGCGCTTTACGCTGATTGGATTACATTTTTAGATCTAGAAGAACAGTCCTATCTCAATTTAGATCTAAATGTATAAGCCAATCAGCGCAAAGCGCTTACTAAGCTGCTTTCTCTGCTGAATGCAGCCAATGACACATACAAAAACGTAAGGCAGTAAGATGTAAACAGTAAGCGAATTGGCCAATCACAGTTGAGACTTGCATTATGTTCTTTCCTGTGATTGGCTAATTCACTTACTGTTTACGTCTTACTGCCTTACGTTTTTGTATGTGCCATGGGCTTAAGGCCGAGAACACCCGAGCCTTGTGATGAGCGGAGGCAGAGAACTCCCGAGCTCTGAACGGGATAAAGGCCGAGAACTCCCGAACCTTTCGTGAGTGGATTTGAAAGCCGAGAACGCGCTTTCCGAAGGGTCGAAACTAAAGAGCCGAGAACACCCGTGCTCCTCGTGGTTTGCGGATAAGATCAGGATTGCTGTAGCCGAGAACACCCGTGCTGGCAGCTGGATCGGATCTGGTCTCTATTGCTCCGTGCCGGGTCGTTTTATACTTGCGGCCCGGCTACGGAGTGGTGGCCGCGCAAAACGGCGGTTGTCGAACGCGTGGCGCGGGGCGTGCGGCGTGTGGCGCGAACGCTAGGCGCGGGGTGCGCGCGGTAGAACGCGCTGTATTTACAAACTTAAAACTAAACTTATAACTACCTTAATGTTTAAACTATATACACTTATTTACACTATGTACACTCGTGACGTATCGTCACACAATTACTTAAAAGAACGAGCAATGAGTCTTGCTGGATGTCTGTAGCAAATTATAATTTTATTCTGTTATGGATGTATAATTCGTAGAACTTAAAAACAAACAATAATTCATAACGTTTTCAACCTCGATTGGGTCATCCTCAGTGAAACGCTTTACATATCATAAATTAGAAACATGTATAATAACAATTCGTTACGCCTAAGTCGCAGAGTAGAGAAATCCCGTTGTTTGTGAAGTATCTTCATAATTATGATTAATTCAAAGGAAAGTAATGTCTGTTGGTTATCATCCTTGTTGTCCTTATTAGTATTTAACTGCCAATGAAAGTACGCTCGACATCATTTTAAAAAAAATTTTTTTGGATTCTTCTTTTGTGTGCTCGACCTTATCAAACGATCAATTGTACGATTACTTTAWGATGGAATGTAGTTATGTGATATGTGAAATTGAATTTTCTTACATATCTTTCCTGAGATCGAACACACAATCACAGCAATCTTGTCAATACATAAAATAACTTAACAGTTCTGCGGTCAACCAACAACTATTATATTTAAAATGCGTGATTGTAAGATAAACATGTAGGAGGGCGGGGGGGAGAGAGAGAGAGAGAGAGAGAGAGAGAGAGAGAGAGAGGGGGGAATTGTATTCGAGCGTCAGCTGATCACAGTTGAACGTCTCACATAATCGCCCTTATCGGATAGTGAGTTGCGCCGCCCCTACCTATCTCCTATACGCACTTCGTGATTCGATAATTATTCTTCTTTATAACTCAAAAACTAAGCGTCGGACAAATTTTTGCTAAAGGGAAAATCGTTTCCTTAGAATACCCTAGGAATAGGTCCCTTCAAAGACATAAGGTTATTTTGAATCACCCTGTATACAAATAGTTAAAATACAATCAGAGAGAAACCTGAGAGCGGCCATCCCGGCCTTTTTCGTAGGACCGTCAGAATTCCCGTACACCAGCGCACCTAGTTCCATTTTAGCGTGTATGGTACTACGTACCGCATGTTGCCGATAAAATCGTCCCTTCGAAAATGGATGTGGTGCGAGTCCGTGCTAAGAGGTGCCATGGTGGGGGGTTCACATCTATATCTGATTGGCAAGTTCTTAGCACGGACTCGCACCATATCCATTTTCGTTGCTGTGATTTTATCGACAATATGCGGTACGTAGTACCATACACGCTAAAATGGAACTAGGTGCGCTGGTGTACGGGAATTCTGACGGTCCTACGAAAAAGGCCGGGATGGCCGCTCTCAGGTTTCTCTCTGATACAATTATTAAATATTAAAAATGTACAATTTTGAAAAATTATAAATATGTTATATTATGTGTATATATCAATTTCAAATGTATCTCTAAACTTATCTTGTGCTCAGTTTTCTTCTTTTTTATTAGATTCATAAGATTATGGATGCGATTAAGGATGTTATATAACATCTGAAACAAAATAATAAATGTTTACAACATTTGTATGAATAGTCAACCTGACACACACACACACACACACACACACACACACACACACACACGCGCGCGCGCGCGCGCGCGCGCGCGCTAATTGCATAAGACAGCGCAATTATAAATCATATAAAAAGTAACAAGTTAAATATAGCATGTTATATTTTTATTGTTTATATGTTTTAATATAAGTTATATCATTATGATTTAATTGTATCAAAAAGATTACAAATAATCCGATTTTTCATATCTAAGTATAAAAACAAATATAAAAACAAAAAATATAAACGCGATCTAACTTTTTAATTTTGTTAAAATCTATATTTCAAAAGACATAATAGAAAACATTACCTTTTTATATCTTTTAGAAATCTAAACAGTATTTCCTTTCGCCTCCGTTTAGTACTTGTACTTTGACAATTTTTAAAAACACACGAATATCCGCTTCTGTTATTCATATTGTGTTTATAAATTGTAAGTTATAAATTATTTGTCCCTCGTGGAAACCAAACATAACCTAATTTACAATAAATTATACTTAAGTTATAATAGGTTACATCGGTACAATGTGATGTTATAAATACTTTGAAACATTCTTTAGTCAATTCGTAAAATTTTTTCTTCTCATCATCTTTCCGATCAATCAAATACTTCAAAGCATTTGTAGTAAGATCTTACCATAGAGATATTAGAATAGAGGGCAGAAAGTATACGATTAAGCAATAAGCGGGAGCGATATCGTGTGCGATAGAGAAGTTGCATTAGAGGCCCCGGTTGTCTCTCTCGCGCGTTAGCGCTGATTGGCTATTAAAACGTTTCGAAAACAAAAAAAGGATAAACCCCGCGATCAGCGGGGGTGCGAGAGAGACAACTGGGGCCCTTATTGCTACTTCTCTCTCTCTCTCTCTAGCACGATATCGCAGATTCCGCCCCCTTCTGTCCTCTATTCTTACATCTCTATGGATCTTACTAATCTTACTAGTGCTTTGACCGCATCCACATCCTTGCAGGCCGCCATACTGTTGAGTGTGCATTTCCGCCATGCGCGAGTGACAATTATTTCAAGGATTTTGGCCTGAGTGAACCTACTGTATATACTTTATTATACTGTGGCCTTAATAACCATTACTGTCTATACTCTCCACTGTCCACATAAGTTTTTGCGACAGATTATGTATTTTAATAGTAATTACACTGTCTAGGTTGCAACTTCTAGGCAGTTAAGCGACGTCTACAATGAGAAGGCTGCGATCTACTTAACGCGTTGCCGCTTTGCCGCGTCCTGTGTGCCAGAGCCATAAGTCTTAAGTCGAAATTGACCAATCATAATCGATTATTTTCTTCATATTCGATTGTAATTGGTCATTTTTTATGTCTTAAGGCTTAAAATCTCATTGGTCGCGTTCAGCAGACTCAGGGTGCCGTCCCATGATGCGTATTGCTGTACGCGCGTATTCGCGTATCGAATCTTCGACCAATCGCTGATGGTCCGCCGTTTTATGTACGCATCAATTTGTTCTACTGTCCCATGCAGCGGTTCGCGCGGATTAGCGGATCGTCAATCACAGAATCCTTCTATTAGATCCGTTTGCAAAATAATATTTAAAGTTATCCGTGATTGTAATCCGTTAATCCGCTTACACACGATCCGCTGCATGGGACAGTAGAACAAAATTGACGCGTACGTAAAACGGCGGAACATCAGCGATTGGTCGAAGCTTCGATATGCGAATACGCGCGTACAGCAATACGCGTCATGGGACAGCACCCTCAACTGTTGCGGAGCGGATCCGTGAGCGCTCGCTACTATTGGATGATCTAGAAGAATACACCAATAGCAGCGAACGCTCACGGATCCGCTCCGCAACAGTTGAGTCTGTTGAACGCACTGAAATATAATAATACTGGAACGAGCGCGACCCTATGAATAAGTGTGATCTGAGAGAGAGCGTCTAAGGTGGTATCTTTAGCCTTCTCTAAGCTATACTACGCATGTGTGGTAAACAATAGTGGGGATCGTACAGTCTCGTTTATAAAAGATGTTTACGTGTATCCAATAAACGTTAGCAATGAAACTTTTGGCCAGATTGTACTAAAAAGAGACAAAGATACCACTTAAGACTCTCTTTGTCAYTTCACGACACTAGCGCCCGCGCACGTTCCAGTATTATTATAGGTTTGTTCGCGTCGCATGCCCCAACATGCTCCTACTTGCTCCAACACGCTCCAATCTATAGTATTACGTAACGTATATTATAGAATGGAACGTGTTGGAGCAAATAGGAGCATGTTGGGGCATTACGACGCGAACAAACCTTATATTTCAGTGGTTGAACGCGACTGTTGTAGATATCGCTTAAGGCCCGTCTACAATAAGAGTTTTAGGCCGTAAGCCGTAAGAAATTAACCAATCACAGTTGAATATGAAGAGAATACTAGACTACAATTAGTCAGTTTCTTACGGCTTGCAGCTTACTACATCTATTGTAGACGAACCATTAGGCCGGTTCTACAATAGAGTCCGTAACTCGCAAGCCGCAAGAAATTGACCAATCACAGTCAAATGTGAAAAGAATAGTCGATTATGATTGGTTAATTTCTTGCGGCTTACGACTTGCGACTCTATTGTAGAACCGGCCTTAAGGTCCTAAAGGTAGGATATGTTATTTTTTTTGTTCGGGGCGACTAAAGCGTCGTCTACAATGAGCAGTATGGATGAGGCTGTAAGAGTAAGAAATTGACCAATCACAGTCAACTATTCTTTTTACATTGTTACGTCACAAGGGGGCACAACTAAATTAATTGATAGTAGACTCACCCAAGAATTGACCGTATTTTCGAGAATTAATTTCTCGGGGATCGCTCACGGCCCGAGCTTATCTCGAGGATGAAGTACGGAACGTTACGCGTAAATCGTTAGCGTGAAGACGCGGTATTATAATCGCGTAGAAGTTATTCCTAATATAGTGGCTTCTGGTGTGGATTCCGTCCACAGGCTTAAACCGTTCGCGGACAAATATCGTAGAAAAGCGGCGCAATAATTTGGACAAGTATCGCAATCCAAGATATCTCGTGCGGAGGCGAGAATTATATTACACGCGGTGCACTTTTCGTAACGTGGAATATTCCCGAAATAAATATAATGACGCAACACTCCGGAATAATTTATTTTATCCATTCTTGATTTCGTGCTATAGCATTCTGGACAAGCGATCGATCTATCGGTTTTATGTTCGAAGAAAAGGGCTGAAACGCAACGAGTGCTGTCTACCCACGTATGATATAGAATATTTGATAATGAGAAGAAATTAGGACGCGACCTTGATAAGGGAGGACACATTATAAATTGGATTTCCGCGTTAATTCTCATTGGTTTTCGAAGGGAAATAGACTAACGTGACTCAGATTCGATTAGCGCGTGCGCGAGAGGAAGGTACGATTTGAATGGTGATGTCTCGCGAGTATAGAGGTATAAAAATAGAGGACAGAAAGGGGCGGAATCTACGATATCGTGCTAGAGAGAGAGAGAAGTAGCAATAAGGGCCCCAGTTATTCCTCTCGCACGTTAGTGCTGATTAGCTGTGTTTGCCTTCTTTGTTTTCAAAACATTTCGACAGCCAATCAGCGCTAATGTGCGAGAGAGACAATCAGGGCCTCTAATGCAATTTCTTTATCGCACACGATATCGCTCCCGCTTACTGTCTAACCGTATACTTTCTGCCCTCTATTCTAATATCTCTATGCATGCGATTACAATATCAGGGATTATGTTGAGAATAGATTTCCTACCTTTACTAGGAGTGGACTCGGTTTGCGCTTACTGGATTGGTCGTCCTCGGTTGCTCTSTCTCTCTCTCTCTCTCTCTCTCTCTCTCTCTCTCTCTCTCTCTCTCTCTCTCTCTCTCAGTGGGAGGCCAGGTTGATTGGGCAGCGTCGTTTCGTGGTTCACTTACACTCGCGATTAATTTAGCAATGGTCTTTCGAAATTAAATGGAAGGAATCGAATTTGAAAGAAATATAACGATTCTGGATTACAAATGTATAAACTGTATATTTAAACTTACTAGTACAAAATTCCCTTATGATTTAGTAATTAGAATTAACTGAGTTATACTACTTAAACTAGATTTAGACGCGATTTGGAATTAGAATTGGAACTTCGCGAATTAGAAGAATGATTTCGAACAAAGAATTTGAAGAGTCGCGCACAAAAGTCTGAGGCGAAGAAGATGTTACTCGTTCGAGAGGTAGATGCGAAGAGTTAGGAGTGTTTCGCACGAAGGCCCGAAGTGAAGAGAGCGAGTCTTCGCGGCTTGCGAAGGGTTCGGCTCTCGATCCTAGGGAAAGTTCTCCCACTCTAGCGTTGCGCTCTTTGGTTGGTCGGCCGCTCGGTCACGCTGTCGAGCGGGACCAATAGAGATGAGGTGTCGACAAGGCGTTTTCCATCACGTTCGCGCGATTTCACAAAGGGAAAAAAACAATCAGAGAAAAAACAGAGCAAAAAGGACATAAAAAAAAGAGAAACTCTGCTTATGGTAATCTTACGGATGTGACAACATTCGACTGTGATTAGTCAATTTCTTACTCTTACAGCCTCATCCATACTGCTACTGCTCATTGTAGACGACGCTTAAGACGCCCCGACTAATAACCAGTACTCTATACACCCCACTGTCCACAGGTCTATGTCATGGGTCTATTTAGAATAAATTTATATATAATAGAAATATTGCACGAGTGATTAATCGATTTTTACAATTTGATTTTAAATTTCGTGCATTGGGTGCGTTCCACTTAACGTCCGCAACGCTCGCGTACATCATTTCATCTTCGTTGTAATCGAATGTCAAACAAGGATGAAATGATGCACGCGAGCGTTGCGGACGTTAAATGGAACGCACTCATTATTGGACCCAAGAGTCGATAAACGCATGCGCGTGGTCACAAAACATGCGCATGTGACTGTTCGGCTTACTACGTTAATCGATATGACAGGTTTTATAACCTGAAAAGTAGCAAACTTTAATAATTAATATCTTGTTTCGCGGGGCAAAGCGACGGTTTTTTCTGCCAGATTTTTCATTTCGTGCAAAAAACGTGTCGATTGAGCATAATTTTGTCGATATTTGTGCCGGTGACGCTAATCTCCATAATTATACAAAGTTCTCTATAGCTAAACTGATGAAATATCAGCTTTTATTACTGATCAAACTGATTTCAATGTTATCAGAATTAATTTCAATGCCAATAAAGCTCCAATTAGATAAGAAAAATGTGAAATGATGTTTAAAAATGTTAAAATTATTGATGCGTTTTTTGAGTGTAGGAAAACATGATAAGTTTTGGATGTTTTATCGTCGGTTATATTCTACTGATAGTGCTATAAACGATCCAATACCTGGAGTATCATTATTTCAAATAAAGCAAATTTTGAAGCAAAAGCATATTGTCATTGTCGAAGGACATGCATGTATAGTCATCGAATGTCCTATATGTGACCCTGAAAAATCTAAAAAAGCAAAAATTTATATTAATAAGACAACAGGTAAAGAAAAAATACTATAAAATGACATAAGATATTTGATAGAAGGTATGTAAATAGACAGATAAAATAATTTTTTCTTACAAAAACTTGTTTATAGGATACTTTGTATGTGATAAATGCAGTTCTAAAGGAGAATGGAGTATATTAGAAAAATTTTTATTATTAACAAAATCATTTAAAGCAAATAATACGCAAAAAGAATTGGAAATTTTAAGAAATGCTATAAAAGTTAAAGAAAATTATGTTGCAAAATGGAATAATATAATAAAATCCAATCAACAAATTGCAGATTTGTCATCAGAATCATATGAAAGAGTTCTAAATATATTCTCTCTACCAGTAAGATGAATAAATTTTAACATAGATACACTTTTTATATATATATATATGTGTGTGTGTGTGTGTGTGTGTGTGTGTGTATATATATTTATATGTATATATTACACATTAATAAAAATTATTATAGAAAATTTCACAAGAGGACATCTTACAGTTAAACGGTATATATGCAGCTGCATCAGGATTATTATATTTTCCATTGATTGCTTTTGGTAATGTTATGGGTTATAAAATTCTTTCTAGTAAACCAGAACTAGAACAAACTGTACCTATTTCCAATGTTGGTGGATTTATCATTTATAAACAAAAAGGTACTAGAAGTGATGGAACTGCGGTGATTGTGCCAACAATACATGATTTATTAGCATTAGCATCTCAAAAGGCAGTAAATGTGATTGTCTGTTTGCCATACAATTTGCAAACTTTGCCACAGCAGTTGTTGCCAAATTTTGAAAATTTTAAAAAATTAATTCTCTGGTTTGGAAATGACGAACCTAGCTGGTACACAGCCAGACAATTCGCTAAGAAATTAAATGAGAAGAGATGTTACTTTGTGAGACCAATTGACATACAACCTAGACCAAAACTAGCTGCTGACAGAGGCTATGATCTTAAAAGTATTTTGATGAATGCACAACCGATCTGGCATAAAAGTATTACTACTTTCGACGATCTTAGGCAAGATATATTATGTGATTTGCAAAATATAGACAGAGTTCAAGGTATAAAGTGGAAAAGATATCCAGCTTTAAATCGAATTTTAAAAGGACACAGAAGAGGAGAATTTACAATACTAACTGGTCCAACTGGTAAGATATAATAGATAATCTGACTACTGAAACAAGAAGATAACTAAATTACTTACATTAGAGAATACTGCTTATAAAATTATATTTTTTATATCTTGGTATCAATGAACTTTTAGGCAGTGGCAAAACTACATTTATGAGTGAATATTCATTAGATTTAGCAATGCAAGGTGTCAATACGTTATGGGGTAGTTTTGAAATCAGAAATGCTCGACTAGCTAGAACTATGCTACAACAATTGGCAGAAGTGTCTTTAGAAGATAATTTGGATAAATTTAACACATATGCAGATGCTTTTAACAAATTACCAATTTATTTTATGACTTTTCAAGGTCAACAGAACATCAAAATTGTTATGGATGTATGACTACATGATATTACCTATAAGTGAAAAATTATGTAAAATATGTATAACTTTCCACTTTTTTATTTTAGGCAGTTGAACATGCAACATATGTGCATGACATAGCTCATGTAGTAATTGACAATATGCAGTTCATGATGGGTATGTCAGAAGAATTGACTGATAGGTAAGACAAATGTTTTATCTCTCTTCAAAAAATTGATTTTATTTATAATTTTGTATCATAGATTTTGGAAACAGGACAAGATCATAGCAGAATTCAGAAATTTTTCTACAAAATATAATTGTCATGTTACTTTGGTTATACATCCAAGAAAGGAACGAGATGAAGAATTGACAACCTTGTCTATTTTTGGCAGTGCCAAGGCAAGTCAAGAAGCTGACAATATATTGATTATACAAGATAAAAGACTTACTAGTATAAAAGGAAAGAAATATTTACAGGTATATACATCTGTAATTGTTAAATAGTGTATTTTTTAATCTTTAACATGATAAATTATTTTATTTTATGTCACTAGGTTGCAAAAAATAGATACAGCGGAGATTTGGGTATAATGATCCTAGAATTTGACAAAGCCAAACTTAGTTATGCACAAAAGAAAAAAGTAAAATTAGAAGAAGTGCATAAAACAAAAGAAACTTCTTCGACAAAAAGTTAAATTAATCTTTTGTCTGTGAAATCTGGTTTTTTTTTTTTATAAAGGGAGGGCCAAAGTCAATTTTAGTACAAGGTAAAGGTTTTAATATTTAAATTAAACGTATACTATTTGGTAATGTAATAGAGATGTTAAAAAGTAACTCTAAAATTTTCTAGACTTTTTTAATGCCTAGAACAGTATTGCAAACGGAGAAAATAAAAAATGGAAAGAATAAAATATGATTGCAAATGGAGGATTAAAATTATAGTATATATAAGCCATAGACGTAATATATCTAGACTGATCATCGTTATTTGAGGAGTGAGGATAATACTCGTGTAGAAAGGGATACACTGAGTTTCACAAAGTATAAAATCCATGAGAGTTCCAACCTATATATACGTCTATAGTATATGTCACATACTATAGATGAATTATGAAAACACACACACACACACACACACACACACAACAAACAAATAGGATATATACTGGCATTTACGTATTGGAAAAGATTTGTCAATGTATATTTTAGTAATACAGATTTTGTATAAATTTCTACAATTATATATTTTTTATACAAAACTTAAGAAGGAAAAAGAAATTAAAGATGCAATATTTTATATTTGTAAAAAAATGGATACAAAAAACATATTTAGGCCCAGTATCCACGATGCTAGAAATTGGTCCGAGATTTCGGACGGGGAGAAGATTAACCAATCACAGTTGAATAATTCGGTCACTTGATCACTGCGATTGGTCTATCTTCATAATCTCCACAATCTCAGATTAATTTGTAGCATCGTGGACACTGAGCCTTATAAATCCTGCGTCACACGACGCTTGTTTTCCTACTAGATTACTTTGAGTGATTAGCCATGTTCAAGCCGGACGAAGCAGCTTGCCTGCTCGCCGAGCGATTTAATATAATTGGTTGGATCTATAAGCAAGAACCAATTATGTTCAATCGCTTGGCGAGCAGGCTAGCTACTTTGCTGACTTGAACGCGCCCATTGACATGAGGTACGTTCCGTTTCACGCATATGCGCGCGTTCATCTATAGTATATGTGACGTATATTATAGATAAATGCGCGCATATGCGTGAAACGGAACGTACCTATGGCCCATTTGGCCATGTTGCAATTACCCACCAGCCACTCGCTTGAACAGTGGCTCTGGAAAGTCTCTAGGCACCGGCTGCTGTGAGTGGTTGTGGTCAATCGCAACGTGGGCAAACGGGACGCTCCTGATTGCGCTTGCGTTTTAGTTACGAAAATTATGTTAATTACGAAAATTGTACCAAACAGAAGGCAGAATTTCTAATAATTTATTAAAATGCAAGCAATCAATTTCGATATTCATTTTCGATATTTAGTACTAAAAATATCTATCGTGACTTGCCAATCAGATCATGGACGTCATTCCCATCGATATGGAGACCTGAATCGCTGATTGAGGTGGTGGGGATAGAGACACGCGTGGAGTGAGAGGCAAATAATAGCACGAACTTCCTTCTCTGTCTATCAAAGCCAATCAAGTCCCCACCAAAGCCTGGATTGGCTTCACTGGATGGTCACTTCCTATCATGACAGCTCTTAACATAAACTCGTACTATTTTCGTTGCGATAATGGCTGGATTCCGTATAGCGCACATGCGCGCATTGGTCTATAGTTTATAGGTGCGTTCCGTTTCACGCATATGCGCGCATTTATCTATAGTATACGTTACATATACTATAGATGAACGCGCGCATATGCGTGAAACGGAACGCACCTTATGTCACGTATACTGTAATAAAATGCGCGCATATGCGCTTCACGGAATCCAGCCAATATATGCGGTACATATTATCATATATGCTGGAAAAATGGAACTTAGTGCGCTAGTGTACGACGATTCTAATGGTCTCATGAAAAAGGCCGGTATGGTCGCTTTCAGGTTTCTTTCTGCTTAAACCTGCATGATGCTTGTTTTCCTGGCTGCGTTTCGATATTCACTGTCAGCACTAAAAATTTACAGTGCACGTTACATATACCAGATATTTTTAATAATGACAGTGAATATTGAAATGCAGTTCCTGTTTGATTACTTGCATTTTAGTAAATTACTAGAAATTTTGCTTTCTGTTTTTTGATGCTATTGTAGTAACTTACCAAAACTCAAATAATTCAGCAGAAAAACAAGCATCGTGTGCCGCAAGCTTTATAAATATGTTTTTTATGCTGTATTTCAATGCTGCGATTTTATTGGCAATATGCGGTACGTAGTACTATATACGCTAAAATGGAACTTGGTGCGCTGATGTATGGGGATGGCCCCACGAAAAAGACCCCTCTCAGATTCAGGCTTCTCTCTGGCCTAAGATAAGTGGTCGCTTTCACTATCTGATTAGCTTTAACTGATTGATCAACGTCAAATGGGATTAATTAATTCTAATGAAATAATCGAACGATTTAGCTAACTGGGGCTGTGTTCCGATATTACTGTCAGTACTGAAAATCTATAGTGTACGTAACGTATACTACAGATTTTCAGTACTGGCAGTAATATCGAAACACAGCCTGGATTGCATTCGAAAACTTCTGAGTACGCTGAGAATATCAATCTATTCTTGTTTTACGTTATCTATTCTTGTTTTAATGGATGATAAAGATAAAATTTCAATATTCTAGCGTAGTAGCGCCCGTTTGCTAACGTTGCAATTGACCACCAGCCACTCACAGCGCTTGAACAGTGGAAAGCCTCTAGGTACCGGTTGCTGGGTGTGATCAATCGCAACGTGGGCAAACGGGACATTTCCCTAGCGTACACCCACGGTAATTGATTCTGTCCCTTGGTAATTTTTTCAAACTGACATGTCACCACCTTTCTGCATTAATGCTCATAGTCCGTGCGTGATTAAAGATACGTAGACTGCGTTTGGGCAGATGCTATTAGCGCTGAAAATCTATAATGTACGTGACGTGTACTGTAGATTTTCAGCGCTAATAGTGTCTGCCCGAACGCGGCCGTAAGCTTGCGTAAGCTCTAGTCGTATCGTTAATCGCGCATGAAGTATGAGCATTAATGTAGAAAGGTGGTCACATGTCAGTTTGAAAAAATTACCAAGGGACAGAATCAATTACCGTGGGTGTACATTGTATAATCATGGATACATTAGTTGCAACACTTTTTTCGATGGTTTTCGGAACGCACAAATATTACGAGAGTGGGAATCACTGGCTTATTTTCCACCGAAGCCTTTTATTCGCACCTAGTGCGACGTAGAATCAAATTTAAGTCGATGGAAATGCAATAGACCATGGGAATGAGAGTGAGCTATTGCAATTCCATCGACTTAAATTTGATCCTATGCCGCACTAGGTGTGAATTAAAGGCTTCGGTGGAAACTAGAGCACTGTGTCTAAAGCGGTGTCTACAATGAGAGTTTAAGCCTTAAACCGTAAGAAATTAACCAACCATAATCAATTTTTCTCCTCGTATTCGACTGTGATTGGTCAATTTCTTACGGCTTAAGGCTTAAGTTTTTTAAAATTTCATTGTAGACATCTAAAAGCTATCGCACACAAAAAAAACTTAAGCAGTAAAACTTAAGCAATAAGCGAATCAGCCAATCACAGTCAATTTAAGGCGAAACGTAAGCGGTAGCAAATCAAAACTGTTGATTTCCTTAAGTTTTTTGTGTACGATAGTTTTTATGCGTGGTCTACAATGAGCAGTAGCGGTATGGATGAGGCTGTAAGAGTAAGAAATTGACCAATCACAATCAACTATTCTTCTTACATTCGACTGTGATTGGTCAATTTCTTACTCTTACAGCCTCATCCATACTGCTACTGCTCATTGTAGAGCACCACGCATTAAAGTCCATAGCACTGTGACGTCTGAATGTCAAATATTTTTTTTTTCTATCATAACCTAATTAATTAATAACATTTGTATTACGTTAATCCCCTAATATTAAAATTTAATCAATAATCATTTATTTTCTTTATTTTTATTCTTTTCCATTTATCATTAGTTCTAGTACATACGTACATATACCAGTATAAATTACAATAAAAATACAAAAAAAAAAAGAATTATCTCATGAAGTTAGAAAATAAAGGCGTTAGAATTAAGGGCAAAAGTAAATAAAAGAATGCACAAGCAATCCTAAACTCATAAATATTTACTCATAAATAATAGTATTTAATTTAAATTAAACTGATTCAATACGATATTGCAATTGCCAAATAAAAAAAAACATTAATCATTAACTATTGGTTTATTATCAACATATCATTGCCAATTGATATCATAATAATGTTAAAATAAGATTTGCCTATGCATTCTTTAAGTAAGTGAATAATGCTATAAGATAAAGTCGAAATATCATATTCACTGAAGTAAACGAGATCCTTTTCGATAATCACGAAATCGTTTATGTTAGGATCGATGTCGCATCCGCTTGACGAAACTGATAGCTGATGCGGCGTCGTTCTCAAGAAATAATGAAACCGATAGCCGGTGCTGCGTCGTTCTCGACACCACCTGCAAATAGTAAATTCACCGCTGATAACRTTTCCATTTCTAAAAAGCGTATATCAATTTACACCGGAGGGTCCGAAACTGTTTGTATTCTCACGGACCGACTTCGGAGGGCCTTTGTCAAGCGACCGAAACGCGAYTACCATTGTATATAAAAGCGAATGAAATTGATAATCAACGCGGCGTCACTCTCGATACCACCGATGAAACATTAGACATTCGTCTAAATAAGATATGCGATATTACTTAGAACTATCATCCGACCAATTTCGAGGAACCATCATCGTACAACGCAAAATGTAGCCACCCTTTGTCCCTACTACCTATATAAGATTAGGCGAAGCTCGAGCGTCAGCCTTATTATTCACCGAGTATTCATTCTTAAAAGATAATTATTCAGTCAGTCTTAATAGAGTCAGTTGCCGTAGAGAGCATTCTTCATCAATTCATTGAGAGCGTTCTTCAACCAGTTTTCATAGATTTTTCAATCAATAAGTTACACAAGTTCAGCGAGATTTAYAACCAGTGTTCAAAACACCGYCTTCCGCTTGAGCTTCACTATCTCTGCGTCCCACGGCGACTAGCGACATCACTAGCTGACAGAGGCCGCAAATATTCTAATTTAAGGACGAGCGACTCATAATCCGCCTAGGATCGTCTGTAAAAGTAAGTTTTC
>JANQDE010000710.1:24700-43372 GCA_037157785.1 Cephalotes varians
ACACGTTCCGTTTCATTCATAATCTATAGTATACGTAACGTGTACTATGGACAAATACGCACATATGCATGAAACGGAACGCATCCTATACATCGTAGAGGCCATCGAGGCGAGTAGTAGGGGAATCGGCCGATTAGTAGTGGGAATCGCGTGGCTCTTGGCGGAGAAAAAGTTCGTCACCCCTGATCTAAATCCACATTTATATAAACATATATACATTCATCTATATATATTGACTTACTCTAGACATAAGATTCAAGGAAACTATACAAATATACACATATTTAACACAACGAATAAATTTACTTTTACTTATAATTTGTCGAGATTATTATTATTTTCTTCAACTTCCTCTGAATCCTTCCGTTAAGACTGACAGCTCTCGCCATCCCTGGGTAAAGCCGGCCTTAGTAGGTTGACCCAAAAAAATAAAGGAGAGCAACTCTTGCCAAAACAGCTGAGGCAGCAAGAGAAATGCTCCGGTGGAAATCTGTAACAAAGACCAGGAATTCGTCAATTTTTAAACATAAAAACATTAATTTAGACAAGTTCCGCACTCTAACAATCTAATTGGTTTATTTTACTGGTTTTGTCCAAAATTTCTCATCCGGACGTGACAGCACATACAAAAACATAAAGCAGTAAGGCTGGATCCTCATGCAGACACCGACGCTTTGACACCGAGCGCTGATTGGGTAAAGTGTTGTTTTTACTAGAAACTTTCTAGAAAATATTTACTAGTACTACTTGAGAATTAAGGCCGAAGCACAGACTCTTGCATAGCGCATAAGACATAAGGCATAAGAAAATCAACCAATCAGAGTCCTTAATGTTTTTCTTCTCCAAGAAATGAAGTGCTCTGATTGGTTGATTTTCTTATGCCTTATGTCTTATGCGTTATGCAAGAGTCTGTGCTTCGGCCTTTATATTCTCTACTGTGATTGGTTAATTCGCTTACTGCTTATGCTCATAACCTTATATTTTTGTATGTGTCGTGTGCTTCATGCATATGAGCAAACTTATCTAGTGCACATAACGTATTTAGCTCATGTTATGTCGTCTTTTCACATTATCTCCATTCATCTATCCAAGATCTAGATTTTCTAATAGGCAAACACGAAAAGATACGTGTGTGATTAGATGTACCAATTTGATATCTGCATCACGATGACTCTTCGAAGATATTTAATTGTTTATTCTATTATTGGTTTTGCGTGGTTGGTTACGTGCGATACGATCTCAAAAGAACCGACAGTGCTGATCAGCGTCCTAGTCAGAAATAAAGCACATACGTTGCCGTATTTTCTGAGTCTTCTGGAGCGGCAAGATTATCCGAAAAAGAGAATAAGTTTTTGGTGAGTGACGAGACATAACCTTACTTCTTTATTCGGCAGTGATATAAAAACTATTCTACAATAGTGTAGTAAATAGTAAGTGGTTGTAGTTGAAAGAATTGACCAATCAAGGTCTAATATGATCAGAATAATCAACTACATTTACGATATTGTAGAACGGTCTTTAAACTCACAAAAACATCTAAGGGTGCATTCTGATATTTACTGTCAGTATTGACAACGTGGCGTCAAACAGCAGTGTTGCCGATACATTCCATAATTGATTCTATTGCTTTGTTCAGCCCTCCGCTTCTGCAGTTTCAAGTGGTCACATAATGACGCCGTGGCGCTGGCGTCAGTTACCACTGTTAATATACAGGGTCATCGAAAAGTATCGGACCCCCCTAATATCTTCAGTTAGAATGTATTTTGGAGAAAATGTCCAATAGCAAAGTTGTATAGTTTCAAGCGAGGAGTAAGATAATGACCTTGACTTTGATCTTGACCATGTCCTTTAAGATCATTTCAAGGTCAACCTTATTTTTTTAAATGGAACCCCCTACATTTTATTACATATTTTTATAGCTTATCTCGAGAGCTTTCCAAAATACTATAATAAAACATTTTTTCATTAAGTACTTTTTGAGTTATAAAGGTTTGAAGTTAACAATTTTTTGACACAAAATGTAAAATATCTTGTAAAATATTATTTAGTTTTCAGTAATCATAACCTTAATACTTTTGTGCGCGGAATAATGAGACCAATTAATTGGTTTGGTTATGATTACTGAAAACTAAATAATATTTTACAAGATATTTTACATTGTGTCAAAAAATTGTTAACTTCAAACCTTTATAACTCAAAAAGTACTTAACGAAAAAATGTTTTATTATAGTGTTTCGGAAAGCTCTCGAGATAAGCTATAAAAATGTGCAATAAAATGTAGGGGGTTCCATTAAAAAAAATAAGGTGACCTTAAAATGACCTTAAAGGACATGGTCAAATTCAAAATCAAGGTCATCATCTTACTCCTCGCTTGAAACCATACAACTTTGCTATTGGACATTTTCTCCAAAATGCATTCTAACTGAAGATATTAGGGGGTCCGATACTTTTCGATGACTCTGTATATACGTATCCAGATTCGCTACCGTAAGCATTGCGATTAAAAATTCACTTTTTAATAAAATAAAATTATTACAATAAATGAACTTAAATTAATTAAAAATATATAATAAGAAAAAATATATTTTATTAATAATAAAAAATATATAATAATAATTAAAACTAAGATAAAATAAATAGGTAAAAAAATGAAGTACTTTTTATTGGAAAAATAAAATGTATATTTAAGTTTTATAATATTTTGCTGATTTTTTTACATTGTGATTTTGTTTTTTTTCTCATTATTAATTTTATTGCAATATTTTTTCATGCGTGTGTGAATATAAACTTCTATTATTTTTGACAGAATTATATCACTATGTTCTTTGCATGAAAAAGATAGATTATCTGTATAAATATCTTGTAAAATTAATTCATATGCATCGGCACAATGACAATATTTAGAAAATAAGAATTCTAAATACTTTAAACGTGTACATTTTTAAATTTGGATGTATTGAATGATCATCATTTTTCATTGTTAACAGAGCTGCCGGAAAAGGGCTACACGCCACAGGATTAGTAAATGCGTGCTTATATCACATTTTATGAACTTCAATATGTAGTTCGATAAATATCCTGTTGTATAATAGACGATACAATCTGTAATTTCTGGTCGATAATAATCGTGTTCCATCAATAAATCATCAAAAGTCCACTCGCTATAATTTATAACATGATTTAATTTTTCTTTTAATTTTGATACTGACATTGTGTTGGATTTTTGATATAATTGTTTTATATCAGATATGGAGATTAAAGGTTTAGATTCTGTTGTAAGTGAATAGTTTTCATAAAATTTTATATAACTGAAGAAAAGTAGGGGTTCCAGGATGATCATTTGATCCTGCTGCTTGTCTTACAGAACCAAAAAATCTCTACAGAAGATGATATAGAAAAATATTTATACAAACATAAAAAATGTATCTAAAAGGTATTTTGCATAAAATAAATTTTTAGAATTGTTGCAAAAAATTACATATTTAACCAAAACTATGTACATACATACATATACATATAAATGTATTTGTTTATATACATATACATATATATACACGTGTGTGTGTGTGTGTGTGTGTGTGTGTTGCGCGCGCGCGCGCAATCAAATATATAATTTTTTGTATTTTTTTTAAATTAATTTTTTTATTAATTATTATGTTATCATAATAATTAAGCTAAACATTGAAAATTTACTTTAAATAAAAATTATTACCTTTTTATAATAAAGATTATTCCTTTTTATAATATTCTTAAAATTATTTATTAAAACTTTTTATCATCATAAGTTATAATTATTATGAGTGTTATGTAAATACTTATCTGTTTTAATTGAAAATTACAAAAAGAAAAATTTTTCTTCTATTTCAGCTTTTTTATATAATATTATTTTTCAAAAATGTCGTCTTTTTTACTGTTTTTTAATTATTATAAAAAATTTATACTTACATATATATATATATATATATATATACACAATGTCTGATAAAGATTCTGCCAACGCTTGTGAGCGGATAGAATGTAGCAAATTGTAAGCAGAAAACTTTTTAATCATTTTTTCCAATAATTATTGTATAAGATGGTCTAGGCAAGCAAAATTTTTTTAAAATTACTATTTCGATAATTTAGTGCAAAAATTCCAAAAGACTTTTTAATTTACTGCGCTCTACGAGCATTCTGTGCTGTGTGTGTACATATTTGTATTGTTACAAAAAAATTGTATGTAAGCATGCAGGCACACATATAAATATGTATATATCCATATATATTATTTTTATAATCAGTTGTTTATTTTAAAAAAAGTTATTTAACATCAAACCTCAAGTGAATTTTGATTCAAACGGCCCGTTAAAACAGAAGAAAAATCAACATTTGTCGTTAAATATTTTACTAAATTCAATGTCGATTTTATTGTCACACGAAGACCATCAGCAGTTTGTGGCGTTAAAAAATTGTTTTTCATAATAGCACCATTACATACATGTTGCTCTCAAGTATCTAATTTGTTAAAAGAGTCCTCTAAAATCTATTAAAAAACTAAATTTCTAGCAATATTAGCTTTTATAAATAGAAAAGAATAAAAAAACTATAATATAAATAATATAAATAAAAAAACCATAACTAATAACCATAATTAATTAAATAAAAAAAATTTTATGTGTACCTTGTAGTCTATTTCCAATTTTCAAACCAGATGTATTTCGATTTAATGCATCGAATAAGTTATCGATCCACTCGCAAAAGTTTGCAGTACTATCGCAGTCTTGTAGTTCAGGTAAAAAATTTTTGTAGAATTTTAAGCCATTGATTTACTAAAAACCTATACAATTAAAATGTATATAAAATTTATTGCAATTTTTAACATAAAATATTGTACTGTAATAATTCTGTAAATAAATAGTATGAAAATATTGGTATTAAAATATTTCTTACTTGAGTAGCTAGGCAAACTCTCATTTTAGCTGCGTTAGTAAGTATTATATGATTTGTTGTTATTTTTGGGCATATTCGCATTTGGGCTGGTAACGATTTATCTTTATCATGTAATATTTGAAAATAATTCCATTTGACAAATTTTTCATCAGGACTGAGCTAATAAGATAAATAATAAATGTGTTATTTAAAAAAAATTTTTTATTATCTTAATTTCTCTTTTAATAATATATCATATTAAATAATATGCAATAACAAAAGTATCACAATAATTTCACTTATTATTTTACCTGTAATGGTGTAGCATATAATCGATTTCTTAATGTTTTGATAAGATGTGGTGTATCTGAGAATACGAATAGAATTTGAGAATATATATATATATAACGTCCATTTACAGTCGGATGATTAAAACTATTTCTTAAATTATCTTTTTTTCCATATACACCTAGTGTATCCGAAAATTTCCTATTTGTTGCAGCGCCATCGGTAATTATACCGTGGACTTTAACATTGATATTTTCTAATAATGCTATAGCCTATGAAAAAACAAAAAATAAAAAAAATGCTAAAAAATATTACATTTTTCAAATTTTTACGACTTTCAGTGAAAATTATAAGTGCATATAAATAAATTGCGTTACATCATGCGTACTTTAATTATAAGTTGCGCAAGTAATAACTTCTCCTAATACAGATCCCTTTGAAGCAAATACTGTAATCGGTTGAGAATGAAAATCTGCTAGTGGTTGAAACATTATCACTAAACTATGATCTGCTGGTTCATCAAGATTAATTGGTCGTATATTTTCACTCCCGAAATCAATCCACCCCGTATATGTGAGATTTTTGGAGTTTACATTAACAGATTCCCTGAGATATATTTCATCTAGCAGAATTACACCATGTTTTTGTATTTCTTTTTTTTTATCCAACGCTAATTTAAACATTTAAAAAAATTTTATATCAAAGCCACATGAAGAATCAATGAGAGAAAGATATCTAAAAAAATTTATATTGCATTAAAAGACTAAAAAATTGCTTTTTTGAACATATTGTAATAATTACATAATTCTGATTAAATATTACATTAAAATAAGAAAAACTTAAAGCAAAATTACATTATACCTTTGTATAGTTCTAACACATGGAACGGGTAATATTTGATTGTCTCTTAAAAAATTATACGCCTTAGGTGATTTCATGTGCATTAACATACATAATAAAATCCATTCTTCATTTTATCTACGACCTTTACTATTTTTATGTTTTGTAGTTTTTATTATTTCTTGTATTGCTTGTATTTCTTGTATTGCAATGAACTGATTTTGAGGAATTTGTTTTTTTTTTTTAATTGATCTTCAATATTTTTTATAGAAATATTTTCAGTCTTTGTCATATTATTCATAAGTTCTTCTCTTAATTTATTTACTACATATTTAACTCTTTTTTTTGCTTTTTCGGCTTTGTAATATTTTTTCCGTAATAATAAAATTCTCTGTTGTTGGTTTTGTTTTTTTGTAGTAGATCCAAATATTTTAATTTTTTAAAGTGATTTGATCATTTTTGTTCGCCGATATTTTTGATTTACAGATTTCTTGACGATGGAACAAAATTTACATTTTTCTAAATTGGATGACGAAAATAATAAACATTTTTTATGTCTACATGTATCATTAATATCTTTAAAAACTTCATTATATTCAACATTTTCAATTTTATTTATATTATCTACGCCAGGACATATATGAACATTATCAATAGAAAATAATGTCTCTTGCAACTGGTTCATATTATTGATGTTATTATAAATTTGTAGATGTGATGGAATGTTTTGTATAGATTGTTTTAAAATATTTATTTGTAAAGTCATGTCTTCTTTAAGTATTACTTTCTTAATAGAATTAAATAAATATCTATCTTCATATTTATCAAGTTTAGTGCACATTGGTAAGAAGAAAATCAATAACTGTGTGTTTTCAATACAATATTGTGCATGCATCCATTGACTTGGCATATAAAATTGGTTTTTACTTATACTATCTATTATATTATTAAAAATAATGACAAATGATGATCATTTCCTACACGTAAGTCTTCATTATGTGCATTTATGTCTTGAAGATATTCCCTTTTTGTTATATTTTCTTCTGTAATATCATTTTCTGTAATATTATTTTCAATAATATTGTCTGAAATTTCTTCAGTCCAAGGGAACTGTGATGGTATAGCCCCTTTACGTAATTTTGGAATTTTATATAGTGCAGACAAAAAATATTTATCACATTTCCAACATAACAATCACATAAGTTATATAACTGTTATTTAAAAAGCTGTTCTTTAATGTTTAAACTGTTATTTAACAGTTAATTATATCTCTAATGAATATTTTAATAAAAAAATATTAAATAAACAATTTATCAATTTAATCACAATTTAATTTAGATAATTAACACAACTTACCACTCCAAGAACGTTTCCTTTTTTGTTACATATTTCACGTTTCTACAAAATGTCTGTAAGTAAAAAATGATGATGACATACAGCTTGTTTTGTATAATTATGTCTGTTCTTTTTAAAGCTGCTTGCCACATTTGTTTTATATTTTCGTCTTTTGGAACAAAAAAAAATGAACTTTTTCTTTGTTAGATGTATAACCTGATGTACATCCAAGTGCAATACAGCGCGGCATCGTTTAACTAAATTAAAATAAAATAAACTTTTCAATTTTACATTATTCATGTTTTTTTTTTAAATACTATTGATTTTAACTTTTTATTTTACCTTTGCTGACGATACATTTGTGAACGATGTGAAGTTGTCGAAGTCACTAGAGTTGGAGGTTACATTAAATGTAAATGTCGTGGTAACTATTACCTAGCGCTGCCTAGCGGCCTGGCGTCATTATGTGGACACATCGAAATAAAGGATATAATAGGAAATGTCAGGGGGCTGGCTTTGTTCATCCTATAACAGAATGACATTTTCAGTACTGTTTTGGCTTCTACGATACAAACGGTTATAATAAATAAAAATGATGTTGATAGCTGCATTCGCAATATAAGCAGTAAAAATTTATCTGAATCAGACGATTCTTCAGATGAAGAAGATGAATGCTTAATAACCTATGTAAATAAAAAAATTGTAATACCACGCACACGTTGCAAGAATTATATAGAAACAGTTGCGTGTTATCGTTTCTTGCTCTAATATCCTCGCTGTTTAATATTAATTTGAAATCTTCGTTAGTCTGCGTCTATCAAGATTATTTCTTTTACATGCCATGCTGTCGTGCGCCACCATCTTTCTACTATGAATGCCTTAAGGCTATCGCACACAAAAAAACTTAAGCAGTAAAACTTAAGCGAATCAGCCAATCACAATCAAGAATTTAAGGTGAAATGTAAGCGGTAGCAAATCAAAACTGTTGAGTTCCTTAGGGTGAAATCAGATGATACGGAAAAGAGCTGCGGAACGGAGAGTGCGTCATTGAGACAGCCAATCGTAACGATTCCGTATGATTATATTCCGCAAGTTTTGTCCCCTCAGTTCACATGATACGGAATAAGGAATCCAATGACGCATCTGCGAAAAATAAAATATAATTGTAGCGTTTTTAAAATAACATATAATGTTATAAATTATGAAAAAGTTTATCTGCGTATAGTAATTTAATGATAAATAAAGATTTTGAAATTAAAAAAACAACAATTTTTAAAGATTATGTTTTCTTTAATTTTAAAATAATTATTTATCATTAAATTACTATACGCAGATAAACTTTTTCATAATGTATAACATTATATGTTATTTTAAAAACGCTACAATTATATTTTATTTTTTGCAGATACGTCATTGGATTCCTTATTCCGTATCATGTGAACTGAAGGGACAAAACTTGCAGAATACAAGCACGTATAGCTATCATTAGTTGCTCCATTTTGTCAAGTCGTTGCATCGAAGCATCAACTGAACATTTTGGAGTCTTCAGTGAGATTTCTTGTGTAGATTTTTTAATAAAGTTCAATGATCATTTAATCATGGACAGCATTATTTAACAACATAAAAATATATATAAGTATTTGAATTACGATAAAAACGAAGATACTCTAATGACGCACTCTTCACTCCGCAGCAGTTTCGCAGCCCAGTTCCGTACAGAACTGATGCAGAATATACGGAATAGCTGTGATTGGCTGTCTCAATGACGCATTCTCCGTTCCGCAGATCTTTTCCGTATCATCTGATTTCCCCTTACTGCTTACGTCTTACTGCTTAAGTTTTTCTATGTGCCATGGCCCTTACCTCGCTAGCCACAGTGACGACAAAATTTATGACGTCACATGTTCTCATGAGCTCTGTACGCCTATTGGCAACATAACTGGTGACGTCAGACATCAAACATGGCCGTACGGTGTAGGACAATTTGAATTTTAACACGGGGAATGAATGCTTTTTATTTTTTTAAAATACACAAGAATGAAGGAAAAAGAAAGTCRTAGTACTATCAAAATTCGTTTTTACTTTTGCTAAATTTTTTTTTCTTCATCAATGTTGTATTATAATTGAATATTAAGCTCTAACAGTTACATGAGTAAGAGGCGCACCGAGTTTAGTCCGCTAGTCACGCAGAACGATGTTTGTTTACATCCGACTTTATTGCTGATATTTATTATTTTTTTAACAATAAACAATTTGTTACATAAAAGRACAARTTTAYAAARTAGTTGTGTCCGTTTTTACAATTAATAATAAGGTTCGGCTTTGTAACTTTACGTGTTGCAGAATTCTAACCTATTTTTGAAATCTATTTTCATAATAATTTTCCTTTTAGCTGCAATCGTTGAAATGTTGTTGACAACTCGTGAAAATTGTAAATTTACTAACTGATATCTTATTGAGAAAATTATATTTTTTATGACTACTTAATCATGAATGAAAGTGAAAAAAACAAAAATAGGATGCATATCTCTCCTCGAAAAGTCAAGAGTAATACCTCTTGTTGTGTTTCAAATTGTCATTCCTATGCAAGAAAGGATTCTACACTTAGTTTCCACATTTTTCCAAAAGCTAGGTGTAGTTTTGTTAATCGTGTCAATATGTTCGGCCAAGTGGAAAAAATTGATCGTCGCCTTGCATGGATGAAAAAATTAAAAATGAGTAATGTTGGACCAAACGAACGTATCTGTTCTCTTCATTTTTGCAAAGACGATTATAAATTAATAAGTATACTATTTTTATTATAATCTTTAAATTTTTATTGAAAATTTAATTAATAAAATTGTTTTTTAAACAGAATTCTCTGCAAGGAAAATTTTAAAAATTGACGCTGATAAATAAACATGAAATTTGAAAGCTCTTGCGTATTACCTGGTACAGTACAGTAAAACAGCTATGTTTACATTTGCCACTTAATCCTGCTTTACACGAGCATTCAGAATTCATTATTGATCCATTTTCATGAATTATCATTTTTATGGTACAAGGTGTACTTTTCAAATTAGATTTGCATACAAAAACCAATGATGTTCATAACTGCAGTATCACTTGATATTATTTTTCCACACTTCAAAATATGTTTCGAATTCAAACATTTTTCTCCTTCTACAAAATTTCTACTTTGCACATTGCAGTCAGCAAATTTACAAATTTCACGAATTGTCAACAACATTTCAACGATTGCAGCTAAAAGGAAAATTATTATGAAAATAGATTTCAAAAATAGGTTAGAATTCTGCAACACGTAAAGTTACAGAGACGAACCTTATTATTAATTGTAAAAACGGACACAACTACTTTGTAAACTTGTCCTTTTATGTAACAAATTGTTTATTGTTAAAAAAATAATAAATATCAGCAACAAAGTCGGATGTAAACAAATATCGTTCTGCGTGACTAGCGAACTAAACTCGACGCGCCTCTTACTCACGTAACTGTTAGAGCTTAATATTCAATTATAATACAACATTAATGGAGAAAAAAAATTTAGCAAAAGTAAAAACGAATTTTGATAGTACTACGACTTTCTTTTTCCTTCATTCTTGTGTATTTATCTGAAAAAAAAGTAAAAAACATTCATTCCCCGTGTTAAAATTCAAATTGTCCTACACCGTACGGCCATGTTTGATGTCTGACGTCATCAGTTATGTTGCCAATTCTCTAACTTCGTAACGACGTTGTCGTTTTCGTTACGTAGCGACAATTGTCGCTTGCATTGACGATACTATATCGACAAAGCTATTCTGTAACACAAGCTAGCGAAACGATATCGATACAAAATATGATTCCGATATCATTATCGAAAGTATACGAGTATACTTGATTTCATATAACTCTATCACTGTAATATTCAGCCAATTAAATCTCCTTTCTGAAACACTTTTTCCAATGAGTTTAGGAAAGTTAAAATAAATTGATCGATCAAAGGATCTCGAAGAGAGATGTTCGATCGTAATTATATGAAAGGTCTCGTTCGAGACGAGTATAACATGTAGTACCATCTTCCACGCCCACGTGGCGCCACAAGTTTCAGAGGTAACAATTTTTCTTCTCCCATCCCTTCCACGCTTCCTTACTTCATATAGTTTAAAGCAGTGGTCGCAACGAAATGCTCTTTTCGAGCCGATTTCTGAAGTGACGCCTACTGTCCTCCCCACTACCGTTCAACGCTTGGCGGCCGAGCCGCCGAGCGCGCGTGTGACGCTATGCCTCAGGAACGTCCCCATATCAGAAATATGATGGAATCTCCCTTCCGTCAAACTATTATTAAAACACTAAATTGTTTATATTATTAATGTATTATATAAATTTTATAATAATATAGTTTATAATAATATATTTTATAATATATATAAACGCATCAATAATAGTACCTCACGGGTGATGTGGAAAGCTATTATCGAAATTAATTATTATACATTATTATAAAACTACATACACGTAAAGTCACAACTATATTATTATAAAACATATATAATACATTAATAATATAAACAATTTAGTGTTTTAATAATAGTTTGACGGAAGGGCGATTCCATCATATTTCTGATATGGGGACGCTCCTGAGGCATAGCGTCACACGCGCGTTCGGCGGCTCGGCCGCTGAGCGTTGAACGGTAGTGAGGAGGACAGTAGGCGTCGCTTCAGAAATCAGCTCGAAAAGGGCATTTCGTTGCGATCACTGGTTTAAAGCTTGACGTTCTGAAATAAAAATTACCGCGGGTTGGAAAGCGTAAAATTATTTCTGGATGGGAGTCTCGTCTCGAACAAGACTTTTCATATAATTACGATCGAATATCTCTCTTCGAGATCGTTTGATCGATCAATTATACTTTAGGTCTCGTTCTCAACGAGTATAACATGTAGAGGTTCAGAGAAAGTAATTTTTATTTCTTATTTGTAAATATATTTTTCATAATGTTTTATATCTAATACACGTATTCCTTTAGTCAAACAATCAACAATCTTTCAATATTTTCTAAAGTAACGAAGAGTTAAATTAACATAAAATAAAATAAGGTGAGGTAAAATAAATTAAAACTTCTTTCTTAATATTTCTATTCTCGTTTGATATAATATAACTATTGCATCCCAAGCATACTATTTACGCCTAAGTGCCCTGACCAAAGGCTCTTTGGTTGAAATAATAATCCTATTATTTATGCATAAGTGATTTGACAAAGGGTTCTTTGGTTGGAATAATAATCCTATTATAATACTTTGCAAAAACTTGTGAGTTTTCCGACCACCCGGCAGTTTTCTTAATCATTTCTAATTTCACGCCTTTTTTCAGTGCTGCCGACGTCGCCGCATGGCGTGGAATGCGCTGTAAATTTTTCGTTTATTCCACAGCAAGACATAGCCGTCCTGATCCATCTGCTTATCGTTGTAGGCGTTGCTGCTTTAAATGGCTTCTTAGTTGTTAGAAAAAGGTTTTCAAACTGTCCTCTCCACTGTGATGTTGTTTTAATATATGCATCAAGTGTTGACGCGATGCATAACTTGAGATTTTCCGAGAACACTGGCAATACTAACAAAAGCTGGAATGTTCCTGGGCGAGATGTTTTTATACGATCTGGGATCTCTATTTCATATCCCTCTGGGCTTCGCTTGACGTTAGATAGTTTAATCGCTGCTAACGTTTGTGTCCTGTGCGCGGTGCCTAATGCCAGTAGTAACACCAGTCGCTCTGTTAACCGTTCGAGAGACAATTCTTCTAGTGGAACCATCTTTCCATTACATTAGATGAACTCACACGGATAGCCAGAGCATTTCGGTGTGCGTGAGTGGAATGAGTAAATCTCGAGCGTGCGCGAGTTCCATTGCCCACCTATGCATGCAGCTGGTTCATTTCACTAATTGTTCATAACGCTATTATTAGTTAACAAATTGGATAATCATTGAACTAACAGTCATTCCTTCAGTAATTTTCGACATAGAATCCATTTCCGCTGTCAGATTTTCGAAAAAATGAATTTTACATAATTTATTTAAACAATAACTGTTTAGACAAATTACAAAATTCGGAATTTTGCCATATTCTTACATAATTAGGGCTAATGTCCCCTTTTACATCGGTTCCGTTGTTCGGGCTCATGGGTTAGCCATGGGCATTAATGGGTTAAATCACAATTAAGATATATACTGCGCACTTCTATTCGTAGCCTTACTCAGAGCGTTGCTATTGGTCACTATTGTCTAGTTATGTTGTCGCTATTGCTTATCGAGGGGTCCGAGACTTCGATATCTTAACGATAAAATTCGATACTTTATCGAGACTTTTGACGATATTTATCATTACGCTAAATTACAGAATACCATTTTTCGTTATAATGTCGTTAAATCTTCGTAACAACATCCCTAGCTAGTAATACTGTCATTAGAGAATAGGCGTACCGAAGCCAAGAAGACTAGAGACTAGGAGAGTAAACTCCCGTGGTGGGGGTAGGCCAATACGTCTGAAGTAATTTGTTATCCCCTACTCTCGCTCTCTCGAATCCGATCCTTTGCGCAGTATGCCAGTGCGCGCGTTGTGCGACTAGCCATTGCATTGCACGATGTGCAATCGGTTCGATTCCCGTCCACTGCGCAACGGATCACGAGATGGTGRGGATCGCAGCGAACTTYGCTATAYRGGTCCATAAAATTTACCCCCTCCACGGGGAGTTTACTCTCCTAGTCTCTAGTCTTCTTGACCGAAGCGATTGAAAGTTCGCTGCGGGATATTTTGGAACAATATTGCAGCGTTGTCAGTACTAACAGTGAATATTGGAATGCACTCTAAATTCGTCAACGTAATGATTGTGGATATCGATGAACTTACGCTTAAAAATTCAATCAGCGTATTTTTCAATTTAGACGCAAGAATTCACGCATTTCCCGTTATTTATAAGAGTATACATCAAGGATTGTCTTATAATGACTGCGTTCAGAAAACGCAACGGTTGAATGAGTGCTCAATAATTGTTGCGTATTGGAATAGATCTTTTGATCTAGCAGAATATACCAATAGCAACGAGTGTTCACTCAACTTGTTTTTTCTGAACGCAATCAATAATTAAAGCATTGGCATACAAAAAAGAGTGGCGCCAGTTTGCCCACGTTGCAATTGACCACCAGCCACTCACAGCGTTTGAACAGAAAGCCTCTAGGCACCGACTGCTGTGCTTAGAACATATATACTGGAAGGGGCATAGCATATCTGACGTACGTAACAAAGTGTCCGCAACATCTATCTATCCTTGTCTGTATGAAATCTGTCAATGCGCTTGCGTGAGAGGATAACCGCGTTATTTTATTCCAGCTTGTCATTTACACATACAACATTTACACATACAACATAATCGACGCATGCGTATAGCGGTACCATGTACAGACAAGGATAGATAGATGTTGCGGACAACGGCAGTTAGCTATGCCCCTTCCAGTATATATGTTCTAAGCTGCTATGAGTGGCTGTGGTCAATCGCAACGTGGGCAAACGGGATGCTCCCCATAAAAAAACTTAAGCAGTAAGCGAATTCAATCAGCTAATTACAATCAATAATTTAAGGCAAAACGTAAGCAGTAGCAATGTGTAGCAATAGCACTGTTGATTTTCTTATTGCTTATGCCTTACTGCTTAAGTTTTTTTTGTGTGCCATGGCCTTTATAATTAGATAAAATTATCTTTAACCTTTAACACACTTCGCTTTCATAATATAACCGATACATGAGATGCAGCAAATTCCAATCACTTAAAATGCTTACTGCGACAATACATTTTCATTTTTCAATACAAAAAAATATTGGGTACTCTTCAAATCTTCCAAAATAAAATGCAACAGGTCCCATTAAAAGATTTTAATTCTAAAATAGTAAAAAGAATTGAACAAATAACAAAAAATGAGAGGGTTGCAATTGAGAGTGGGCTCCGATAGCCCACGTCGCCGATTGGCTAATTTAAAATAAAATTTTCTGATTGGTGGTCCAGTGGAAAAACTCTAAGCACCGGGCGATGTGTGTGGACGTGTGCTATCGGGACGTGTGCTAACGGGACCCTCCCGCAATTGACACGTGCTATTGCACACAGCCACTCGTAACGACCGGTGCTTAGAGTCTTCCCTAGGATCAACCAATCAGATATTTTTATTTTAAATTAACCAATTAGCAACGTGTTCAATTGCAATCCTCTCCCAAATGAACCCACAGAAAATAAGCACAGAAAAATCAACCAAATCAAAACTTTGATTGGGATGACCTGCACTCCAAAGCAGTTAAGAGTTAGTTAACGATGTCAGTGAACAAATACGAGAAAATTAATTAAAGATATCTTGAAACAATTGCTTCCATTGAGATTTTCTGTTATCGACACATTTTTTTTCGCTCTCGCTCTCTCTTTCTCTCTCTCTTTCTATTGCCGTTTCAAATTTATTTATAAACTTGAAGTTGCCCGTCAATTGATGCAGCGTGTACAGAAAAAATGCGTTGATTCGCAAACGCATAATGCGCTATCACACTAGCGATTGACGATTCTTGATCAATCAGAAAGAAGCGTACAGCTATTTGCTCCTTTCTCATTGGTTAAAAGACGCAAACATAAATGCAGATGCAATCATTAATCGCTAGTATGGGCATAATACAGATGCGCGTGAGGTTGGACACTTTTAACATGTTCTGCGTCGCGCTAATTTTAGTGGACTTATCCACCGCGTGAGCCATCACTGGCTACGTTCAGCAGAAAAAGCAACTTAGTAAGCGCTTTGTGCTGATTGGATTATATTTTTAGATCTAAATTGAGATAGGACTATTCCTTTAGATCTAAAAATATAATCCAATCCACTTAATCCACGTAGATTATTTGTTTATTATGGGTGAGGTCCGTTTGGCCACGTCCCGATTGACCACCAGCCACTCATAGCGCTTGAACAAGGGAAAGCCTCTAGGCCGGCTGCTGTGAGTGGCTGTCAATCGGGACCGTAGTCAAACGAGACGCTCCCGTTTATTATATTTGTCAATATTGTTTTCTAGCAAAAGACAGATGACATAGTGTAACACAGAGTCATTTCATTTTATTATTTGCCACGTATACAGAAGCTTACAGCAACATTGCTACAACATTACAACATCGCGTATTGTAGTGCAATGTTGCAGAGAAATTGCAAAAATTTTTTTGCAATATTATTTCAGCAGCATTGCAGTAATGTTGCTGTTTAAAAAAATATTGTGAAAAGTAATGTCTTAAAGATAATGGAAACAAAGTTATAAATAGTTGACTATTTCTGACACTTTATTTTTAAAATATCAAACACGACGTTTCGACCGGTCGCTTTCCAGTCCTTTTCAAGTGTACCTAAGAACAAAGGATTTAAAGTTATACAATGGTCAAGTTTCAATTATTTCTTGCGCGAGGAAGCCGCTATTTACACATTTTTCAYGAGCGAAGGAGAGATTATTAGATAAAATAAAGTTAGTGATAAAAGGGCGGTTGCATACCTTGCTATCAATAAAAACAGTTACATAATATGATGATAATGAGAAAAATTAAACAGATTGCGATAGTACGTCTAACTGCTGCAAGCAACGAAACCATACTGAATTTTACGTTAATAGATATGAAATAATTATTTGACTTGTAGATCAAAACTGTTGTTATATTGTTATTAATCTATCATATAAAACATTTAAGTTCTCTGTGTCCTTTTGTAAATTAATGGTATTTTCATATCTCTTAATGTAGAACATTTCCGCTACTTCTCTCTTCTTTCTATTGTTTTCTTTATGCAAGATGTTAGGCTTATCCCAATTAAAATCGTGGTCATTCTGTAACCTATGATTGGAAACGACAGAAAATCTACCTGAGGCGTACTTAATGTTATTCTTATGTTCTTTAATTCGAGTTTCCAAATGTCGTTTGGTCTGTCCTATGTAAACCTTATCACAATGCTTGCAATTTAATTTATATACAATGTTAGTAGTTTGCATGTCATTTAATTTATCTTTTCCTTTTCTTATTAGATTGTTTAACTTTTTGGGAATAGTGAATCGAACGTCAACCACATTTTTTACATCCTCTCAATATCTCTTCCTAATTTGTTTACATAAGGGATGTTTACCACAATTTTTACTCGCGATAGACATGGTATTGAGCTCCACCAGTTTTGTATTCAATGGGAAATTTTATGAACAAATTTTTGGTCCCATGGGTTCACCTTTGTCTCCCATAATAGCAGACATTGTAATGGACGATCTTGAGAACACATGTTTAAGAAATATGGACTTCTCAGTAAGAACATATTACAGATACGTCGATGACATCTTCTTTCCTTCCACAAAATTGGATTCATTGCTTAATTCCTTCAACAATTATCATCCCAGGTTAAAGTTCTCGCACGAAATAGAATGTAACGGTACACTAAATTTCCTGAACACATTAGTAATAAAAAGAGACGGTCACATAATCACTAATTGGTACAGAAAACCTACATTTTCAGGGCGATACATAAACTTCTATTCCAACCTCCCAATTAAATATAGTCTAAACACCATAAAAAATCTAATTGACCATGCAATTTTATTATCTGACGAGAGTTTCCATTTAGAGAATTTGGAAATAGTGAGAACAATTCTGTTAAACAATTGCTATTTTATCAATATTATAAACAAACAAATTAAAGATCGTCTTAAATTTCTAAAAAATAAAATGACATATCCTAACAATACAGCTAAAAATTATGAGAACAACAATAAAAAATATAATTTACTCATCTCTTATGTAAACAAATTAGGAAGAGATATTGAGAGGATTGTAAAAAATGTGATTGACGTTCGATTCACTACACTGGAAAAAAGTTAGGTGAGCAGTCTGCCTAATTTTGCTGTGAACAGCGCCTCCGACCGTTGGTGTGCTGTTCCTCTGATTCGGGTGGTCAGACGACCCGAATCGGGAGAGTAATAGCACGAATCGCGGGGTGATCAGCTGATTCACTGATCGGGCGAACAGCGTCGCATGTCGAGTCGAGCTCGAGACTTATATATTTTACAGCAGTGAAAAGTGAAAAATTGTACAAAAATTGTTGTTTTAAATCAAATTAAATGGCAAGATGGATTGTGACGGTGCATTGCAAAGTGGAACTGCAGAAATTATAGATAACATCAAAATTGTTTTTCTAAGTATAAATACATATACATAGTAACGGTTAGGATAATATTTATTGTACTAAACCAATTTAGTTTAACGAGTTGTCATTCACTTAGGTGCAATTT
>JANQDE010000072.1:0-43979 GCA_037157785.1 Cephalotes varians
TCTAAAGGGATTCGCGCGTCTTATTAATAATGAACATCGAGGGTAGCTGTTACAAGGTAAAAGGGAGGGGAGAAAGGGAGGGAAGAAGAGAGAGAGAGAGAGAGAGAGAGAGAGAGAGAGAGAGAGAGAGAGAGAGAGAGTAAGAGAGAGAGAGAGAGAGAGAAACAGAGGGAAAATGGGAAGGAGGAAGAGAGGGAGAGAGGGAGGGAACCAAGCTGTGGTATATTAAAGCTGTCACATGCAGGCACGTGTACGTGTACACAAAGGCTTTCCGGCTGGTACTAGGGGATTGATAGCAAGCTTTTTCTTATCATATCAGAAGGCGATGTCCAGCTTGAAATATTTTATCGTCTATGCACCTTTTATTGTACTTGCTTTTTGGCGATCTATCTTGAAGAAAGAACTTTAAATTTTGTAGAATTTCCGCGCGACAGTAATTTAATAATAGATTCCAATTTACAATCGGTTATTTCTTGTTAAAAATAACAACATTAATTTCCGAGTTATATAAGATAATTGAAGAGCTTTCAACTAATCTGCGAGAAATTCCAGCTGAAATAAAATTGACAACGTTGTATCAGCGAGCAGCGAGCACTCTGACCTGTTGATAACTCGGTTATGACGTTCACGCGACTTTCTTCTGTAAAGAATAAAAGGATAATACCGCGGAAAAAGCCAAAAGTGAATCGGTCACATGGAATTTAGTTCAGCAGATTAAAGAGCGTGAATGTGAAAGCATCGCGATGTGTAATTGTGTACGAGTCTTGAACTCGTGCGAGAAGATCGTTAATTACAGGGCAGATGATTTCTCACACTTCCTTGCGCCATAAAATTGCGTAATATTTCTTCCCTCGAAGTCTGCCGTCTTGTTTCATTATCTTTTTCGTTTCTGTTTCGTTTATTTCGTTTTCTTAAATTCTGTACGAGCTTCTGCTCCGCGGTCAGCTAGACGTCTCGAGTCATATAAGAAAGAAGTCGCGTTGTTAAGTTTACAAACTAAAAGCAATATTTTTACTCTTGAAGCTGCAATAGCACATCTTTAATCTTTACATTAATCATATAATTCAATCTTTACATTAATGATATAATTCGTAAATGAGTTTTTTTTATAAACGAAGATTTATTCAATTTAGTTCTTATTAGTATATAAATCATACAATCCTATTATAATTCCGCGCGTCAGTCGCTGACGTTTAATTTTCTGGCTCCTTGCATTAAGATAGAAGAATTAGCTTCAGGTGGACAATCTAATTTCACCTTGACTCAGCCGTAGCGGCAATTATCTGACTGGACACTTTGGTTAGCCATTCACGTCGATTATGAATATACATAAAGCCTTTATCGATTACGTTTGCCATAATTTCTATGGAGTCCGCCTTTGGCCGAAGGGCATATAAAATTAGTCGAATCGACCTTCCACGTGCGATAAGGATGGATTACCTGTTTGACTTTCAAAAACCTAACTTTCAATGTTTAGGCGAGTCACGCTCGGCATTTTGTGGAAGTACGTAATCGACCAACGTGCCGAATGCCAGAGATAAGGGACATGTAACTGACCATTCGATATTAATTGCCTAATTCTAAGGAAAATTCATCATTAAAGCGACAATTGTTATGACACATATATAGCGAATTTGAAACAGATTTTAAACGTGAAATAAAAACAATCGTAGATAGATAAGCAAAGAAAGAGAAATAAATAAGTAAAAATTATTTTGTTCTTATTATTCTAAAAATTAATTCTCTGTGCATAGTAAAAAACATTTTGTACTTGTGTTAAAACTAATTCTTGTTCAAAATTTTTATATTAAATTTTTAACATATTCGAGTGTTAATTTAATATAAAATGAGTGTGTTATTTGAATATTTTGTGTTAAATTGATATATTCAATATTTTTTAGTGTTCAAATAATACAATTTATGAGTAAGTGAATAAATAAAAATAATATTTAAAAACGTAAATTCTAAGATAAATGAATAAAATATACGTGTTAATATTACGTGTTATAAATGTTAATTTTACTAAAAAAAATATGTTTCTACAACTTGTTTCCAAGTTGTGTCAAAGTATTACATTTTTTGTGTTAATTTTTACGTAAATTTGTATTATTTTCTAACATATTCAATTTATGTTCATTGACACAAAAATTTGGACAGATAGTTTGGGACACGTGAAATATATTAAATTTAACATAAATTTTTGAACTGTGCAAGAATATTAAAAACATTATTTATTATCTCATATAAAGATGATATATATTCATGAATACGGAAAGAATCAAAATAATTATGTAGAACGCTCAAACCAGTTGTTAGAATATCAAAATTTTTGCAGCATTGCTCATTATTTTAAGATTCTGACAAAATTATTTTGATAGTCCAACAAAATTATTTTCAGATTTAGCAAAATTTTAGATCCCTCAGCAAAATCATTTTTTTCTATGTAAGTAAATTTAAAGCACGTTTCAAAGAAAAATGTTCTGTTCAATGTTGTTTGTGTAGTAAATCTGTTTATCGCAGATATCGCGTTTATTTCGAGCTATTTTATGATTCTGTAACGTGAACGATCAAAGTTTCTTGCGCTATCAAGGTAGAAGGCGATGATGCGAAGAAAAAATTGTGAACCCTTGTGGAAGGTTAGATTTGCGGACTACTCCCATCGGGAGGTGTCGAGTTCTTCTTCGATGAAGTCGTTGTCGAAAACTATTTCCACCTTCTTGCCTCTATACGATCGCTATCAGAATCGGGGCAGTTAAGACGACGATGTTTTTGTTAACGACGTTTGAAGAAAGAAGGGAAGATTATCGTTATATATTATAAATATTTACAATATTACGTAAACGATCAAAAAATCGCGATTCTTAATTCTTTCGCATCATTATAGATGCTCTAAGAAGTCTAAAAACTACATTAACGAGATCGGCCATCTCGTAGTATCTCGCAGTATAATGGATATCGATCGTAACCTAATGCCTAGTAAAGATCGTAATCTCTTATAACGGTTAATGTTCGCATAAAAGATAAATTAAGTCACACAAGAATAAATAATCGAAAAAAACATGTAATTGATCTTCATAGATATCATACAGAAAAATTTGTGCTAAATTTAACACAAATTTTTCACGTTCCCAAATGTGTCCATTCAAATTTTCATTCTCTGTGTTAATTTAACACAGAATGAATATGTTAGAAAGTAGCATAAACATTATATAAAAATTAACACAAAAAAATGTAACACTTTGATATGATTTGGAAATTTGTGAAAGCATATTTCTTCAGTAAAATTAATATTTATAATATGTTAAATTAACACTTACACATTTATCTTTTATTTCATTTACCTTAAAATTTATGTTTTAAAACTACATTATTTTTATGTTATCTTTTTACTTACTTTTATAAATTATATTATTTTAACATTAAGAAATATTAAATATTAATTTAACACAAAATGTTCAAATAGCATAATCACATTATATTAAATTAACATTATATTAAAAATTCGATACCAAAATTTTTTTTACGAAGACTGTTTTTAACACAAATACAAAATGTTTTTTATAAGTTTTTAAAAGTTTTATTTATATAAAAGGAAATGATGATTGTCCCAATATTGAGAGAGTGATTTTATTCTGAAAACGGGGTTAAGCATTAAATTGTTTAATATAAAAAATGGAAGTCGCACACAAATAGAAAAAAATATATTAAAAACGATTGCTTTTTAGATCTTTTGATTGAAAGAAATACTTCCACACTATTTCAATGCGCGAAATGTGCCGAAAAGTTGTTAAGAAAAACGTAAAATCGTCACAAAAAAGGAAAAAAGAAATATCGGGCTACAATATTGCAATACGAAAACTATTTAAGAGGTTCTGACATTTGCCGAAAGATTTACGGAGGTCGTAATGGAACTTCGTCAAGCTAAGAATCGTACGACGCACAAAAAAACAACCTTTCGTCATATCAATCAGTTCCAAAACTCCGCGGTATGTTCTTCCTTCTCTCTTTTTTGATCGACTGCGTCGAAGCGTCGTGTTCGCTCATCGGATTCGTGCTTGTCGGAAGAAACGTCTCAATTTTACGTTTTCCTGACACGCGACAATACGAAAAGTACTTTTTCTTTAAATCAAATCCTAATGTGACAGCGATCTATCTTAACGTGATCATGAAATATAGGCTGTGTGTGACAAATAGAAATTTTGAAAAGTTTTTGTTAATTTTCGAGCCAACATCTAATTATAAAGTTGCTTTGTGTTACGGATTGAAAAGTTCTGAAGAATTAGAAAGTTAATTTTTAGAGAGAGAGAAAAAAAGAGAGAGAGATAAACAGGTTTTCTCGCATAATTTTAGGTAAGGCGACATGAATAAAATCTCTTTGAAAAGAGCAACTTGCACAATAAGTTGCGTTCGTACACCTTTACGATAATTCGCTACTGATGACGGCGATAAATGAAAAACGTCATTAAGGTCATATTAATATCATTCGTTCGTGCGTAATTAAAAATTACAACAATTTTCTCGCGGAGCCTCTTCGCGGGGCGCGTGAGAAACGGTACTTTACGATACTCTCGCGCTTGCAGCAACGATTCTTGCAATGAGGCAACGTAATACGGCCGTTTGTGATGACGTCCGATGCCCGTTTTATGTTTCATGCAAACTCGCGGCGATTAGCACTCGTGCTCCCGTTTTACTCCTTCTATCACGGTCGTTGTTTGTATCACCTTCGTCACGCACGTTTGCGCCGAGTCAAATCTATGCAGGATGTATGCACATACATAACCGCGCACAATACGTGTACAGAGAAACGTGCGTATTGCTCGCACGTGTACGCACGCGTTTTATCAACAATACCCGATTTTACTAGTGTTATCGATTATTCTCTAGCCATGGTCATTAGATACTTGCATACACTGGTTTCAACAGTTTAATTGCATTTAACTTATGAGGGAATACAATAGTTCCTCTTCTATTTTAATAAGATTTGGATAAAATATAGCAAAAAATAAGAAACGTATTTTTTTATAATAGCGTTCTCACACGTTAAGAAGATGAAACACCCTACATATTTTTGAAGAAAATCAGTTATTTTCTTTCGAAGCGAATAACGTCACTGTAAGAGATAGAAAAAATATTCTAAGTGTTGTGAATGGTTTGAAGAGTACTTTCTAAGTGTTAAAAAAAATTTTTTTTAAATTTTTTGTTTTCTTTAATATATTTCCACTTAAAATTTTTTTTTAATTTTCAAAATTTTTTATGCTTAAATTAAAGATTATTTTAATACTAATTCAACCCCATATGATGGAGCGACATACCATTTTTGAAAAATAATTACACAAACGCCTCATACATACTATCCGTATTTGTCCATGCGCTTTTCACGTTGAAACAGATTCGTCTCATTCGTCGCATTGGTTGCGCAAAATAGCGTTGAAAGCAAATCAGTACACATCAATATAGCAATAAATATTGAAACAAGAGCTTTTTTATAATAATAATAATAATAATAATAATAATAATAATAACAACAACAACGAATTTATAAAATCGCAACAATCAGTCGAATTTTTGACGATATATTAAAGGATGTACGAAATATTTTGAACAATTAAAAACAATTAAAAAGATATGAATAAAAAAACTTATTACTTTCATATAATACCAGTCAATTAAATCGTAGAACAATTATTTGTCTAATGTATTTGAATATATTTTGTTGATTAAGATTAATGTTGTTTGTTGTAATGTGTTATTTTTTGCGACGCTACGCAGAAAATATATTTGATAACGCATAATTTTATTTGTGTACTTTGTTGACATAAAGTCATGAGTTATAAATATCTTTATATAAACTGTAATGTTTCTGTAAGAAATTTAATAAAATAAAAGTGTTTTGTGTTATTATTATATTATACATGTATGTAAATAATAATATATTTTCATTTATATTTCTTTACATATTTTTTTAAGGAATAAGGATTTTAAAAAAGTTAGAAATAATTATTTTACTTACATTTTTTCATTATTTTAATATTTTAGACAATTTTAGTATTTATAGTTAACAAAACAATATCTTCTACAGAGTCTAATCTATTTCTTTGAACTATATCAGGTGATCACTCAATGTATCAATGATCACTCCTGAATCAGGTGATCACTCATGAATCTAGATCTAAATCTAGAATCTAGAATAATACTGATCTTAATCCAACATTTGGGTAATATATTTCCTTTAATCAAATTTCAAAATGATGTTAATTTCCCAGATTTCGATGCTATTATAAAGATATTGTTCGCTGTCTTAATATTGTCTCCTGTACTATTGGGTCTAATGTCTTACTAATTTCTTTTAACACTATAAGAAGAAGAGATAATAATCTATAATCGGAAATAATCAATTGTATTGTATAACTGTGTAATTGCAGATGCTGATTAAGTTACAATCTCTATTTTTTTGACACTTTTCCGCGCTAACGTACAACTGGCATGAAATTCTAATTGAAAATTACTTTGACTCGAATTGTATACATTTTCAGTTCCAAAGCGCGCAATATAATGTTTGACACGTTATCAATAAATCTATTACTTTTTGTTTCAAAAATTGCCTTTAGCCTTAAAGCTTTTTTTGGTATAAATTTCGTAATTTTTCTGAATATAATTTTATGCGCGAGCTTAAATCTTCTCACTTATTCATATGATGCTTTAAAGCTGTCTGATAAGTTTCCTTGTTGTTGCGCTTGCAAAATCTATTATGTAATATCAATATCATAACATGGATAATTGCTTTCCTCTCAAGCGCTTCATTAAATTTTGTCTAATATATATGTAGAAATTTGTCTCAACTTTTTTAATCTGTCTTACCTTCATTAAATTGTTTTTCTCATCGTCGCAATTATCTTGCTGATGAAATTTTCCGAAATTTTTGTTTCACTCCTTCAAGTTCTTGGTTTTTGTCTTGCCACTTCTCCAATTCTACTGATTTTCTCTTATATTCTTTTGGAATATTATCGGCATCACATGACATTTCTTTTACATTATATAAATAATTTCTTTTTTATCATTATTTTTTCTGCTTCTAGTACATCAAATAAATTTAGAAAATTCAACGATTTTTCCTCTTCAATTTCATATCCTTCTATGTATATTTCTTTTAATTATATGTTCTATTTTTTATTCCATTACAAGTTCCTCTAGTAATAATATCTTCTGGAAAATTTAAAACAGTAAATATGCAGACAACAGTATTATTGTACTACATTTCGTGGATTAAACGGCATTGTTTTTTAAAAATTCTTTATATATCAACTTCTTATATAACAATCATTAAAATAAAAAAATAATTCTTCGTTGTCTAATTTGTAATAAATTTTATATCTTTGAAGCAATTGTCTTGCAAAAAATTTGTTGAACAAAGAAAAAGAATAGTCTTGTATAACGCATAACTGACGTTTTATCTCTGCAAATATTTTAAAAATATTTTTAGAATTAATAGATTGTCCATTTATTCAAATTTTCTATGACAAGTAAATAAAACAAAATTATAATTTTTTTGTTTAAAAAGATTATAAAATCAAAAACATAAAAATATAAAAAACAATAAAAAGCTTAATAAGTAAGTAAATACTTTATATTACTCACAACTGAAAGGGGAGACCGGAGCAAGTTGAATACGGAGTTGATTGTCAAAAAACTTATAACTCAATCAATATTAAAAGTTCTTTTTATTGTAAGTTGTTGATGTAATATTTATTTATGGTGTAAAATGATTTGTGACAAAAGCATTGCGTATATTACTTTTACAACAACTTTTAAGAAAATAAAGTTGATGAGTAAATTTTTCTCATATCTTATTTTGTCTCTTTTTTGTTAGTTTTTGGCATTATCAGTCGCAGTTTTATTACAATCGTAGAAAATGGTATGTCTTAAAAAAAATTTTGGATGTGGTTGAATAATCATTATTGTAACAAAATTTGTAAATATATCTCTTATTTAAAAAAAACCGGCCATATGGGGTAAATTGTCCTAAATGAGCTTTTCTACCTATTCTTCGAGAAAGCCGCATTTTTCATTGGCTTGGTCGTTCAAAAGTTATGTGAGGTTAAATTGTAAGGTACAAAATAAGAAAGGAAGATAGTTAGAGATAAAATTCCGCTTGATATTATTTAGGAAACCGTTAGAAAAGTGAAAATACATACAATTTATCTATCTGACAAGCATTAAGATTTAATATGATTTACCGTGCATTAAATAATTATTACAAAAGTGGTTATTCCTAAATATGTAACTACCAACCTTGGAACGTGTGACAATCAACCCCAATGGGAATTAATTGTCACATTTTCACAGTTTTATTTAAAATTATATAACTTATTTATACGATGATATATTTATAGGTAGATAAGAATATTTTTTTTAATACCTAAGGGATGTAGGTGTATTTTAACGTATAATGTTTCAAAATCTTACATCCATTTTTTTCTAAAAATCGCTAAATAAAAACTATGACAACCCGCCTCGGTCTCCCCTATTGACATAACAAATTCACAAACAACTATAAAAAATAAATTTGCAATAATCTGTATCTTTTATATCGATCGTCAACGTCAACAATGTATAAAAATAAAACTATAGCAAACATATTTTCTGCACAGCGTTGCGAAAATAGGACATTACAACAAACATATAAATCTTAGCAATTTAAAACACGGCCAAATACGRTCAAAGCTAGGTGTCAGTGCTCAATAATAATTCTATTTTTATTTAAATTAAACTATAATCTAGTATATTCAAACTACGCGCCGAACACTGCCGGTCATATAACGTAGTTCTAAACTAGAATAGAAATAAAGTCACAAATGAATTTGATCGTCAAATTAATGCAAGATGTTAATAAGCATTTTTAAAACTGTAAAGAACTTATTGCGAAAAATATTACCTCAGCCAGGGTTTGAACCTGGAATCTCCTGACTTGCCGGGGCAGGCGTCTTCCCAAGAGATTCCAGGTTCAAACCCTGGCTGAGGTAATATTTTTCGCAATAAGTTCTTTACAGTTTTAAAAATGCTTATTAACATCTTGCATTAATTTGACGATCAAATTCATTTGTGACTTTATTTCTATTCTAGTTTAGAACTACGTTATATGACCGGCAGTGTTCGGCGCGTAGTTTGAATATACTAGATTATAGTTTAATTTAAATAAAAATAGAATTATTATTGAGCACTGACACCTAGCTTTGACCGTATTTGGCCGTGTTTTAAATTGCTATGATGTTCTCATATATATCGGTCGAAAGAAATTTGTTATATAAATCTTAATTTTTTATCTCAACTTTATATCAACAAAATATATTCGAATACAATGGACATTTTAATTAACTGCCTTACGGTTAAAATTCGATATTTTATGAGAGTAATAATTTCTTTACTCATAACTTGTCTTTAATTATCCAATTATCTAAAGTATTTCATACACATTTTGATATATCGCCAAAAATATTTGATTAATTTCAGCGGTCTAATAAACTCATTATTATTATTATTATTATTATTATTATTATTATTATTATTATTATTATTGTTATTATTATTATTATTATTATTATTATTAAAAGTTCTTATTTCAATATTTACTGCTGTACTGATAGAGTACTAATTTGCCTTCAACTGTAAAGGTATAGGATCGTAAGGCCGATTAGACTTAGATAGGTAGAGGAATTATAACACCAGTGAAGCGGTTTGTGGTCTGTGGAGCAGTGGTATAGCATGCTAAGTGTTAGGACTGAGAACGAAGGATTTCGGTCGGCTTCGTTAATTTTTCCGTCGCCTACACAACTTTATTTCGCGCAGCGATGCGTATGAAATAAATCCGTTTCAATATAAAGAATCGAGCGCATGGATGAGTACAAATAGTATGTATATAAAGGCGTTTATGTAATTATTTCTCGAAAATAGTATTGAAAAATAACTTCATCATATATGATTGAATTCATATTAAAATAATCTTTAATTTGGTCGTAAAAAATTTTCAAAATTTTGAAAAAAAATCTTAAGCGGAATATATTAAAAAATAAATTTAGAAAAATTTTTTTAAACGCTATTAAAAAGTACTTTTAAAATCATTCAATTTTTATTTAGCACATTCTTTTCTATCTCTTAGTTTCGATAATATTCTCACACATACACATGCGCTCGCGCATCAAACGAATATAACCAATTTTTTTTATCTACTTAACGCACTTATAAAAAAATACATGTCTCTTATTTTTGTCTATATTTTAACATATTTAAAGCTCATTAAAATTGGAAAAGGACACTTCGTTGTACTCCCTTGTTAGTCAATTGCAGATAATAATCAGTTTACATGCGCAGAGATGCACGGAGAAAAAAGAAGAAAAGGAAATGCGGAAGATGTTATTCGTGCAGGCGGAAAGTCTGCTCGTAAGGAATAATTCTGTGTTGCATCGCCATCGATAATCGCACTATAAATGAAAAAATGAAAATTATTTCGTCGTTATCAATGAAAATGTTATCAACTAGGGCGTACTCGAAAATTTCTGCACGACATAGTATCTCCATTACCAGATTAACTGCAACAACTCACGACTCGAAGCCATTATCCTCCGTTACGTGTTGTTTGATCGTACCCGGCTCGGAGCTTATATGACTTGTTTCATTGTTACAGGCACTTTTATCCGTTATTTGATTTTTCGCCTAACGAGCTTCATACGAGCGACGTGAAAGGTCAATCCGCCGTTCAATTAGCGTCCCAATACTTTCGGACGCTGCGTATAATCAGTGTAAATTAAATGATCGTTAACCTCAATTTCCTATGATTCATAATGTTAAAGCTTATGGTCAATTACGTGGTATTAGACGCATTTGATCGGTTATGTTTGATAACTATGCGGAAATTTATGATGGCTTTGCGACATTCGTACGCTCTCGTACAGTTATACGTAACCATTATAAAGCAAGTCTGAAGAACAATCACAAAATTAATTCATTGCGACGCAAATCAATAATTTAAAGACACTTCCTCGTAATAAATATTTTTTCAATCCTTTTTTTAATTGAAAAAGATCAGATATATATTATTCTTAATGATTAATAAGATTATTTTTAAGATTATTATTAACAAATAGAAAAAAATTCGTTTATTAGTCTAAATCTAGAGATTGTCAGAAGAACATTTCCGATGCTTTTAAAATGTCTTAATAAATAGATGCAAACAGACGCAAACCGGTTTGCTAAGTAAGAAAGTGTTTGAAGACTTTTTATAGCTCTCTCTCTCTCTCTCTCTCTCTCTCTCTCTCTCTCTCTCTTCTTTCAAAAAAAGAATCAAGTATTTTCTTTCCAGTTAGAAATAAAGTATAAATGTATAATTTATTTTCTACATACAACAGATTTTTATATAAATTAGTTAAATGTCTATTAATCACATAGGTTTTAATTCACTTTCTGATAAATTAATTTATCGTTAACTGATTTATCGTTAAAGGATATAAAGGTATCAAAGCACCAATAATTCTCAAATAATTCACTTTTATAAGTCAAGAGGATACAAACGATTCAGAAATACATATAGTTATTCCATAATTAAATTCAGAAATCGTAATTTGAATCCAAAATGCTTGATATTTAATGATTAAGGAAATAAATATTATAAAAATGTCTCAACAATCAAGAAATCTCTACTATTTGAAAAAACGTTTCTCTTCATAATCCGCCACAAAATTATATTTCAAAATTTATATTGTCCGGTTTTCAAATATTTTTTTATTCAACAAACCGATTTTATCTATTTGCGACTATTTATTAAGACATTTTAGAAGCGTCGGAAAAGCGTTCTGAAAATCTCTAGATCTACACTAATAAACAATTTTTTCTATTTGTTAATAATAATTTTAAGAACAATCTTATTTATTTATTAGGGATAATATATGTCTGATCTTTTTTCAATTAATCAAAGGATTTTTCAAATGTTTCTCTTACATTCAAATAATACATGAGATGGGCGCGGTGCATATAAATATCACCTATCTGCCTTCAGGCGAATTTTCTTGCTGAGGTCTGTTGCTGGCTCAACGGCCAGAAAATTTTTGCGCGGTCGTACCGAGTTTGTGTGTGGACAAACGCGTCGTTCGTAACATCCTCCACCCGGTGTGTCCCCGTGAAAAATTGCAGATGCGACATAGTAATTTCTAGGAGGAATATTCTCTCGTCGCGGCATTATTCCTATTTTCTGAGTACGCCGCGCGATTTCCCGCGTTCCCATTTTCTTTTCGCCTCGCTCGCGCCGCGATGCGCGGCGGAAACGGGAAAAGAGAAAGAGCGAGAGAAAGAGCAGAGGGCAAACTCGCGAAAATACGGAAATGCCACGAGGTATGCGCTGGAATTTACCGGCGACGATATACACGCATTTTCTCCACGCCTTCACATTTCTTCCCTTTTTTTCTCTACCTTCCGTCAAATCACAGACTTCTGTCGTTGCCAGGTGCTCCGTTTTATGTGCATACAACTACCGCAACGGTAGCGCACAATTTTGCGAGAGAATATCGCCGGGCAGCGGCGTATTTACAGAGAACTATAATTTCGCGGCGGTGTACAATTTGCAACCCAAGGGAGCTTACGCTTATCCGCAGTTCGCTTTGCGAGCGGAGTATTTGTTAATCGTCATCGATATTGGTCGACCGCGCCGCATCGACGATTACCGTATTCATACTGTAGAGATAGCCGGGCGCAAAAGGAACAGCGAAAACCTCATTTAAATATGCTTATCGTATCTGTGGATAGCTTTTATTGAAAAATGTATAGAGGAACCGTACGCCCGACGGTGGAAAAGCCGACTGCGCGACTCTTAATGCAAGCTGCTTTTGACAAAGGATGATAATAGGGAATTTGTATTTTAATGAACGGGCAACGACTACGCAGCTGCGCGACGCTCGCTATATTTCCTCGATGCAGTTCATTCGAGAAATTTAATAATATGGCTTGAGGTCCTTTTACAGTCCTCTCTCTCTCTCTCTCTCTCTCTCTCTCTCTCTCTCTCTCTCTCTCTCTCTCACACGCGCGCGCGCGCGCTGCGTTTTCGCTCTCTCTCTCTCTCTCTCTCTCTCTCTCTTTCTCTCTCTCTCTCTGTCTCTCTCACTTTCCTTGATGTTACACCTTGGCAAAAAGGAGGTGCTTCCTCGCATAAAGAGAATCGCAAGTGCGCGCAATAAATTGAACATGAGACGACCGTCATACAGGCGGAAAGAAACTAGTGAATAAGTAATAAGACGTAGAGTACCACGCACATATGTGCAATATTGCAATAAGGTATTGCGCGAACGCGGGAGGAATCGCGGAGAAAGACATTTAACGCAACAAAGGAACATATATAAAGCGCGGCGTGGACGCACAATAAGCACGGAAGAAGAAAAAGGCAGTAGTACGATATGTCGAAATGCGGTGCCGAGTGTGCGTGGAATGGTTAGCGTGACGTTCTATTCGAAACGCTTCATGGTGTCGCGTTGCGAAATATGTCCCCCGCGGCGCGCTGTCGCTGCCACGTCGGCACGAAAAGCCGAAAATGTCGAAAGGACTCCCATTTCGTGCGGTCGACAGCCACCGATTCCTGTCGAAAAGTCGACCGTCAGCGGAAGATAGTGTAAACGTGATTCGTTGTTCGTCCAGAAACATTAATATTAATCCATTTGTCGATCGACGATAAAATCAATGGTTAAATCATCGTTATATTTTCAGTAACGGCAAGTAATCCGGCGTTTTTAGCTTATTCGGAAATACCGATATCGCTTCGTTATTCAATTAATTAAAAAATACAAGTATTGATTTATTGCTTATATAGAGAAATATAAACATCAATTTATAGAGATTTTATACAGATTTAATTAAATGAAAAGGTGACAGTAAAATAATATTGGTCGGTTTATCGATAAAACGCGGCGCTTCGGTAGCAATCGGAAAGTTCCGTACATCCTATACAACATGCGGACATGAGAAATGCAAGGCGGAAGCGAATGGATGAAATTCATGCACAGACGGGCGTGTAGAATCCTTAGCTGGGACTCTTTATTCGACACGTCGCAACGATGTCGTACAAAGCGCATCTTGCGTCGCGGCGTCGTTGGTACGCGATGCTATAAGACCGCGGCGGCTTCTTTCGACGGGAAGCTATTTCTTTGAGAAAAGTGAGATCCATTTCGCGCTCGTATTCACGGGATAGCGCCCACCGACGCGGGCGGGCGGCGGAGGGTTAACGCGGAGGCGTAAATTTTGGTAAATGCGACCACGTAAAGCACGTTCGCCCGCAACGACGGCGTGCAGCAGCGAACTTTACTAGCGTGCGAGCTAGTTGCTGTTGCGGCGCGTCGCGACGTCCGCGACACAATGACGACGACGACGACGACGACGACGACGAAGACGGCGTCCTCGTCCGCCACATAATGCCTTATGCATAGCGAGCAAATTGAACCGCGAGAGTGCAGTGCGCGAGAAAAAGAAGAAAAAGGAAAGGAAGCACGGGATTCGGAGACGGGATTTCAGGAAGGCGGAAGAGAGGGGAGAGAAAGAAGTAGAGAGCAAGATATTGTTGCGCACCGCTTGCGGCACCGCTTGCGACGAATGCATCGCGTGGCGCCCGCGAGAGATTATGCTCGCGGAATATCAACGAGAACGCGCGCTGTCGTTCAATCGATTCGCGAAATTTATGGTACCGATGACGGCGCGAGGACGTGACGCTGTCCCGGACGCGAATCGTTCCGCCTTCGGCGCCGCGATGACGGGCGTCGAGAGATATCAGAGGAGAAATCTCGGGATAGATTTATATTAGATGCGTATGCCGAGTCTGCGCGGACGCTTGGTCTAAGGAACTTTGGATGAGAAGAAATGAGATGTACGATGATTAATTATCACGGCACATTTCGCTAAATATTAATTTTCATTATAACTAGTCTTCCTCATAAGCACGACAGTGAAGAAAATATCGTTCTTCATTTCGTTGAAATAAGGACGGTAACTAGCGTCAGTCTCCGGAAAGTGTGAGAAAGATGAAGAAGCGTATCGTCGTAAATCCGCGCGGGCGTCATCGGAAAAATGAAGTTGGACGGGTGGCTCGTAATAAAGCTCGCTTAATTAACATGCGAAAAGATGTAGCCGCGCTCGCGATAAGATCGGACGTTTTATTTTGCGATCTTGGGCGCGACGATATAAGCGCAAATGCGCTCGGCTTAATGAAACTCGGGATGGAGCATTAAGCGCTAAAACGCGATAGCGCTTAATGCTCCATCGTAGTGAATGATGCTTTCGATAAAGTGTTTCTTGCGCCGTCTCTGCAATTCCCATTTTTAGCGACGGTTATAACGACTATGTAATCACAAGAGAAAAAAAGAGGGTATAACTATTCTTGAGGTTCACTATTTAAGTTGAGAGAATACAATTTAACATTACAGCTTATAGAAATACCGAGTAATTGATCATCTCTATTTTTTAGATTAATATCCTATTTTTATGTAATAAAAAAGATAGAATTCTGAAATCTTCTGATCTCTTTCATCGATCATTTCCTTTATTCTGATTTATCCTGAAACAGTTTTTCAATTTTGCTTCCATGAAATTTTTCATCACTTTCTTTATTTTCATAGTAATTCATTCGCTTGGTCTTTTTAATAAAAAATATTGATATTTCTAGATATTTAAGTTGAATAATATTTATTTGTTTAACATTATTTATTTGTTTTTAATCCAATTTCAAAGAAAATAACATTATTATTTCGTAAAATTATATATTTGATATAACATTATAAATATTTTAAAGATAAGAAAGTTAAAACATTAATATATTAAATATATATCCAACATAATTACGCGTATACATAATCACTTCAATCGTTCAATTACAATCGTTCGTAGTTTCTGTAAGCATTGTTGGTAGGCTGGATGAAAAGCTGAATATAAACATAGATATTCACAACGAGAGCATTCAGAACCGCTTTTTGAATTTATAATAGAGTTCAGCAAAATAGTTCCTATCCAGATTAAACACATCAGGATTAAACTGTGTATGCTGTATTTGGACGAATATATGGCGAACACATTTGTTCAAAAGTTCTTCCGATTCAAAGAGGATTAAAGTATAATAAAAGCGTCGATTCGATGTCAAAGGATGGTCGATTTCACTCGATTAAATCCTCTCGTTGGAAATACCCCAAATACCCCAAATGCGTTCGTGAACCGCGCGTGGCAAAGAAGTATAAATTATTCATACTTTAATCGGCCGGCTGCATAAAGAGCGATAACGTGCGTCCAACGACGGGGCCGGCTTCTTGAATATTTTCGCAGGGCGGACAATGAAGTCGCCGGACAAAGGCACTGCTTTCTAATATCGCGGCTTTTTCGGTTCGCCCTAGAAAAGAAACGTCGCTTTCTTCCTTGTCAAGCCAACAATATTGTTCGCGGCATACCAGAGCTTGCGAAGATCCCACCGCGATTGAAAGATCAACGCTGTACGCGGTCGGGGTCGAGGCGTATAAGGCGTAATATATAGATATAAGACAGAATGTAAGCATCAACGTGCGAGGGATAAAAAAAAGTCGTGAAGCGATAAGAATATGAAATTTTGACACATACTAAGTTTCGTGCGTAATTATATTTAACGTGGTAGGAAACGTCTTCTTTCTGAGTTAATTTTCTTTCTTGTAAAGTCGTGAAATCTTTTCACGAACAAAAAGAATAAGTTTTAAGTTATGATCACGACGATTGTTCGCCGATCGGAATGATTCCTTCTCCAATCCTTCTGGGGAGATTTAACGATACTCTGTGGTCTTTAACTTCGATCGTGCTTGGGAAAGCTGATGTAACTCACGGCCGTTACTTAAAGGTTTAGTGATATTTTGCCGTTCCTCATCTATAGAACTCGTCTATTATTAAGAATTTAACGGATTAACATAAGAAAAAAACGTATAATCTAACGTTTTCTAAGGCAAATTCTCATTCTATTTCTCTTTCTCGCTCTCCTCCTCAAGCCCAATAAATTGAAGTCCCGCCATTATTCCTGGATCCTTCTAAACTTTTTTCCCTTGCCGCACGGGCGACGTCGCAACTCGCTTTTGTCCTTTCTCGCCCTTTCCATCTTGCAAAGTACCATGCGATGCCCGGCGGCGCCTTCGCTTTGTACGCAGTTAGAACTCGCGCGAGACTTCGTCGTGGAATGTCGTTATGAGAATGCAAATTTTATTTCCGTCGAGAAGGCGACCCGAACTCGCAATAATGTTATTCGCCCCAAGATCGATGTCTAAAATCGTAGCGACGTGCGTAATCGATAATAGCACTAGCTACTTGTTTGAACTTGTTTCAAACTTTATTTGATTTTGCTTATAAGACTTGTATAATGAAAATTTGCACAAGTAATACAAATTCCTCTTTATTTAAAAGTTAAATATTAATTTCATTATTACATCTTTTATTACATAAATAGAAAAAAAGATAGAATTTGCAGAACAAACTTTATGTGCAGTTTCGAAAGTCATTGCGTTTGTGTGACATCTGTTACGACATAATTGCTAAATTGATCCATAAAAATAATTTATCCATCTATATTGCTAATATATCCATAACCAGTTTATAATCTTCATGATATGTAGAGAAAGTGAATCGGCTGTTTCAAAAATTTGGATTATCTCATGACACTACTTTCAGTCTGGCCGCAATCTTTTGTAAGTCTTTTATTTTATCGGATTTGTAGCAATGTTCCATTGCTCGCCTTTCCTTAGATTCTCCTTTCTCTCTTTGTCAGAAGCGGAGAGTGTGGCAGTGGTGGCCCGCGGCGTTTAAAGCTGCTACGTTTCTGGACGGCGCCGCGGTTTCTAATTGCAGCCGCAGTCTAAGTTGAGTTCGAAAGGGCATAAGAAAGAGAGAGAGAGAGAGAGAGAGAGAGAGAGAGAGAGAGAGAGAGAGAGAGAGAGAGAGTGTGTGTGTGTGTGTGTGTGTGTGTAAAGAGTTGCTAGCTGAAGGTAACGGTACGGTGGAGAACTAAGCTCGAAGATCGCCCCTGGGGCGACGACGAGGTCGTGGCGAGGACGCGCAGAGGGATAGAAGTGGTTGGGAGTGAGTTGGATTATTTTAAAACGAGATCGAGATAACTTCGGGAGAGCTAAACGCAGCGGTTCAACCCGAGGCAGAACCGGAGGCAACGGGAGAGAACAAGATAAAGTAATAAGGAGCAAACGGTGAAGAGGGAGAAAGACAAAGAGAGAGGACAAGAAACCGAGAACATTGATAATGTGTACGAAAGCGAGAGGAACAAACCGAAGAACTAAGAGACATTCGGGGGCATGAAAGGAGGAAGGTAAATACACGATAGTGAGAAACAGGATGCAAAGTGCGGGAGGAAAAAAATATGAGGAAGGAAATGGAAAATAGTGACAAGAGATTGCTGAGAGATAAAGATAGATAGAGCAGGAAAATTGGGCAAAGAGTAGAGGACCGAAGATTTGGAGAACGCACACTGTTAACTCGAGATTGGAAAGTTACCCGATCGTATGATTGCGTTTAGACGGCTAAGTTCGAAGGGAAGGAAGCCAAGAGCGGGGCGATCTCATTCCGACGAGTTTCTTCGTCGTCGATTTATTCTATTTGGCGTGTGATCGTTCTCGCGAAAATAATAAATTGATATACATCGATTGAATGTCATCGGTATGAAATAATGATAAGCATAAAGAATTTATCAATGAAGTTATTGTATTTATTATTACATCGATAAAATGTAATGAGATCTTACAGAAAGAATACTGAAATATTTCAATATTTCGCGATGAACTATTTATTGGAAACGAGAAGATGAAGTTTAATTTTTAAGAAATCCGAGAATTGTTCAGTTATTGCTTTATGAAAGTGGCAGACATATTTATTACTTATTTCTAAAAAAGGATATCATCCGATTGAACTACATCGCGGACTACATTTTGCTCCTTGCGATATTATTTGTTTCTCTGATTTCGAGCTACATTAATCGCTCGCGTTTAAATATTTCATAAATCTCGTCCACATGCATCGTAATCTCTCATTTATGTATACACAATTTACAATAATGCTTCCACAAAAAATCGAATTGGGTACGTCGTTAAACAACAGTCACAAAACCTGCTTTTAATGGAATTTTCAGAATTTACGTCAGGAGCTTCTCTGTTTAAGAGGAGACGGTGTAATGAACGACGTAATGAAAAGCAACTAAGGCTTTTATCAAGAGACAGAACACAAAGACTAAGCACCCTTAACGCCCACGGATGGACACGCGGCGTGGTTCCTTTATGAGGAACTCGGAAGCGCTGAAATTAAACAAGTGGTAAAGCGTAGTGCGCTTTGTGCGCGATACATAGTTCCTCACTGTAAATATATAAGCGTGATACTGAATTCCTAGATAAAACTCAAAATATTAAATTGAATTATGTTCAGATTTTTCCGCTTGATTCTGTACACTGTTACGTTTCCTGTAATTTTGAAAATCATATTTCCTGCTTTCATAAACCATACTTTTCATATATTAATCCGTTATTTCAGATTGCATTAAACTCAATAATAAAAATTCATCAATAAAAATTTGATGTTCAAATTAAATCCGATTCCAATTTAAATAAAAAAATCACTAGGATGAAGATTGGAATTTGAAAAGTGACCCACCAATAAATTTCGCGCCATATATTCTCAATTATATTACGATTTCCTTTAAGATTTTTTAGTCGCATTATACGAAGCTGTTCAATATATTCCGCATAGTACGCGTCATCGAAACTTACGATGATATGCCTTGTACTTTCCCCGGTACAATGCCGCTGAAACAATAACCGAGAAGTTTGTTTCTGAATGATGGCGAGCGCGAACTGCCGGCCGATACTCAAGGGAGGAATACGATTTTATAATATAGAGGGAGAGAATACTGGTCGTTATATTGGAATGAAAGGGGAATGCCTTCGGAATAGACTCCGGTCTCACTCGCGATGTGGAGATGTTCGCGAAACGAGCGGGCGAGTACATCGGTCGAATAGGGCACTTCGGTATTTCCCTCCTGCGGTCGGCGGGATCCGTTTAAATCCCGTCGGCAGCGCCGTACGGCTAGTCCACTGGCTTCTCGACAAATTACTCGGCCCCGATAGCGCAGCAATTCCCAGGATTCCGGCTCGATGGTTCATGGCCCTGAACCACGGACTCGTGCCGGCTCGTACATGCTCGATCTGATCGGCCGAGCAGAATCTAATAGATGCCGCGCCTATATCTTTCAACTAACTATCGCTCGCAGACGTCATATCGTCTAACAATCTGTTTGCGACTGTCCAATGTCCGAGAGTGATTCGGTTTTAAAATCAGAAGCTTACTTCTCGACAAGTATGATCTTTCAAACGTTTTACCAGAGAATTTAATGGTCTTCAATACATTATTATAAAATTTGTGTTAAATTTAACACATTTCACGTGTCCCAAACGGTCCACTCAAATTATTATGTTAATTTGACAGAAGATAAATATGTTAGAAGGTAGCACAACATTATGTAAAAATTAATACAAAAATGTAACATTTTGACACACTTTGGAAACAATTTGTGGAAACATATTTCTTCAGTAAAATTAATAATTATATTAAATTAACATGTACATTCATCTTTAATTCACTTATTTTAGAATTTATGTTTTCAAACTACATTATTTTTATGTTATTTATTCATGTACTCATAAATTGTTATTTTTACACTAATAAATATCAATTTAACACAAAATATCCAAATAACATAATCATATTAACAGTTAAATTAACACTCGGTTAAAGATTCAACACAAAATTTAAACAAGAACCGTTTTTAACAAATACAAAATGTTTTTTACTGTATATTTACTGTATATTTCAGTTTATACGTTGTTAAATCTTTGCATAAACAATTTAATATTTGCTTAACCTTTTCAGCAATTGTTTAAGAAAGTATAAATAATTTAATCATAATAATTTAATCACTATATTTTTCTCTTAAGATTAATCAAATTTTATATCTGAGAAAGAAACTTTAAATCCAAGCCTTGTTCAAATAATTTCATTACCTATACTCATTAATTAATAATATCTCTCGCTCCCCTTTCGAAAGATACGGAAGTACCGGCGCGATCAATTATGATTTAACCCGACTTTGCGGATGCGTAATGGCGAGACCAGTCATCGCCCTTATCATCGGCTCGGGAAAACATTTTCAGGGAACATTTTCAAGGAAGAGAAAACCGGAGAGAGAACAGACATTTTCTATTTCGGGACCGCTCGATTTTACCAAGAAAGATTTCCGGATTTGAGATTATTCCCTGCGCTATTTTAAGAATGATCCGCCTCTTTGTTAAAATCTCGCATCTGAGATCCGCGCCATTATACCGAGAGCAATATCCGCGCGGGGAAGACATCCACACGAAAAATATAAAGGTCGCGCACGACGCTAAAAGTCGCATGCCTTCGTTTTCATATAAAAATAGAAACAGCGCATTATACCAAGGATCTATTTTCCATTTCCCGCCTATTGTGAGACGATAACAATAAGCCGCGTATATATAAGTACGTGGATGTAATAAGCGATACTATTTTTATGGCATTTTCCAAATTAGAAAAAAATATTTATATTACATCGAGCTTTTAGGTATTCCAGCTTTTCCCGATTAATTGTGATATTGCCTTATATATTTAATTGTATTGGGTCATCCCATAAATAATGCGGTTTTATCAATTGCATGAATTAAATGTCGGAGGGAGAGGGGATAAACTATCTGCATCAACTTGCTTATCTTGTTCTTATTCTTAGTGCAAGTTTTGAAGAGTGCAATTTGATTTTAACAGTTATTTTTTCAAAGTTAATGGAAGTGACAAAGGAGCATAGTCGGCATATTTTGTTTTTATGCTTCAATAAAGACAACAACGCAACGGAAAATGCGAGGTGTGATTGAAGCAGTATATCGGGAATCGGACAATAAGCGTAAGCCAGTGTCAACGGTGGTTTCAGAAATTCCGAGCCGGAAATTACAATCTAGAAGACGAGCCTCGTCCTGGAAGATCTGTAGAGCTCGACGAGGTCCTGCAAATCCTGGTGGAACAAAATCCCATCGTAACTCTTGAGGAACTAGCCGAAAAGCTTGAATCATTCAACCATTCATCGACACCTGCGTGCCATCGGAAAAGTCAGTAAATTGGGTCAATGGGTTCCTCACATATAAAAAAACCGCATTATTTATAAGATGACTTAATAATTACCTAATTTATTTTAATGTATAATATTCTTTTTGTATTATATGTCTGTCTCTCTTGCTCTTTTTCGCACATTTTATATAACGTAAAAGTAAATATAGAATATACGTATTTTCCCTGATTGAGAGCTAATTAAAAACGGAAATTAGATTTACATATTGCACATTACGGGAACGCAATATCAATTACATATTAAATATTTCTACAAATAGCAACGTTTCATTACAAAACTAATTGCGGTTGTACGAGATTCGAAATACCATCGGCCTATTCATTATCGCGATATTTTGCGCACGCGATTACCTCGGAAGCGACCGTGTTCTCCTCGAAAAATCTCGACGACAGGTGATCGTGGCCGATCGTGACCGCGATTGATCGATTTCCAAACCGAGAATCTCTTTCGAAGAAACCAGGCGAGAAGAACGATAACTCAGAGACGGATAACGAACATATATTTTGACAGGAGATGAGCGTAGGGTAGAGACGAAGGGAGAGCTGTGCAGTAGCTACCCCTTGTGAACGGTGGGAGAGGAAGGAGTTGGCGGCGGCCCGAGGCATACATTATGCTAAGCCAGCCATTAGTGGGTGAAATATGTTTCGCATGCCCCAGTCAGTTACCGGACGAGCAGTAGGAAGGCATCTCCCGGCGTTCTCCGACTGCTGCGGCCTCCCGAACAAACGGCGCGCGCCACCTCCGAGGCGTTGCATTACGCGGCTACACGCGGTTCCCAGTTATTTGCAACTCTAACGACCGCTAATTGGCTCGCCCGTTTCCTGCTTCGCGACTCCACGTGGCTTTTAAGACGAACCAGTAACTGATACGCCGCGTTAACCGCTTTCGCTGTTCATCCTTCTGCCGCGAATGCGGATAGAAATGCGTGCTTTCCGCCGTGATTTTCATGAACTTTAGCATCAAGTTTCTCTCGTTAGAAATGTACGAACACGCATTAAAATTCGGAACTATCATGAAGGCTCTAACATGTTTAATAATATTGTCAGTAATATTTCAAATTACTAACAATATTATTGATCTTGTGCAATTAATATTAATGAATTGTTATAGAATATTGTCTGTAATCCGGATTTCTTGATTCTCAAGTATCAATATCATTCTGTAGAAGATATTCCCTAAAATATTTGTTGATACTGACAACTTATTATTGACCATGTAAGTCTCTATAAGAATGGGATAACTCTCAGAGAAAGAGACAATATAATTGTGAAGAAAATGAAAGAAAAAACTAGTGACAATGTTCGATAAATTTTAAATGTTTATGTCTTTATTATATTATGCTTCCTGCGTCGTCGCAATGGGCGCAGTTTTCATTGACTAATAGTCCAATTCAATTTTTTTTTCATTTGCATTCAAATCTTAATGAAAATATTCCATTTACCGTTGCCCGACTATTCGTTTGCATGCTATCTAACTAAACAAAATACACACAACCCGTTAGTTAAACGTTCAATAGCCATCGCTCGTTAGTTTCCGCTTGTTTATTTGTCTCTATTTACACAAATGCGACCTATTTTTATATACAAATATATACATGTGTGTGTGTGTGTGTGTGTGTGTGTGTGTGTGTGTGTGTGCGCGCGCGCGCGCGCGCGTGCACATACACATACACATAAATACATACACATAAATGTGAGCTGCGTGGCTACGCTCATTTCAATTAATAGAACATGGTTACGATCCAATAGTAAAAAGAAACGGCTTTCGAATCCTGATCGAATCGATGATATCAGCAGGTACTCGACGAAATCTCATTACAGTAAATGTATGCTTGCTTTCCTGATGCACGGATAATGCCTACCGTCGAAGAGATGTCAGCCAGATCGTACAAATTTCATGATATTGTAAGGCACCGACTCAGCAGCCAGAGCGACTCCCTTTATCGATATCATCGAACGAATGAAATCGTCTGAAATCGGAGAAAGCTTTGTCGTGTGTGTTCTAAATGAAAAGATTATATTGATCCTTCTCTCTCAATTGTAAAACTGTCAAAATCAAATTACAAATAACATGATTACATTGTTTGACAAAAAGCATAACAATGAAAATGAATAGATTTTAAAACAATTCGTTTACTAAATATGTTCTATCACATTATAAGCTAAAGAAATGTACTGTTAAAGTAGTAAAAAAGAGTTTTAGTGTATTTTGACTATTATAACTACAATATGTGACGTATTGAAAAACGTATTTTATTGCAATCAAAATTAAGTACGTTATTAGAACTTTCATCCCGTAAAAAGAATTTGTTGTGTCAATTGTGATAAAAAGATATTTATGTAAATGGAATATTTTCATTAATATAGGGTCTATCAATATCAAAGTTGCAACTTTGATGCAATAGACTTAATTTGAATTTTTGTAGAGTTTAATGTACAGTTTAATTATATCAAAACTGGAAATAAAAATTTGCAGTTATTGCGAAAACTGTTTGATATATATCTTAGGTAGTTTCGAAGACGTGCGCTCATTGCAGTTTTCGTGGATAATGTTATCGAATGGATAAAGTCTGTACGTCAGCTATGCATAAAAATAGAGCTTTCTGTATATAGGCGGAATTTAATTTCATCTCGGGGTTTATCCCCAATAATCGAGATACCTTCCGTGGGTTAGAATTAATTCTATCCAGAAAAATATTTTTATCGCAGCTGTAGCGATACGCATCGTGGGAAAATGCGCGACTTAATTAAGAATTTCCGATTGGCTGTACGGCGGTCGTGGGTAGCACCATTATTACAGAATATGCCACTATAGTTTCAGGAAAAACAAGAGATTTAAACGATGTTGTGAACGCTTCTATTTCCAAAATTGCAAATTAAACGTCAAATTTTAAAAATAATTCTAAAAAATTTCTAATCGTGCTCGGACTTAAACAAATAATAAGGTTCTATAAATTCTCTCTCTCTCTCTCTCTTTCTCTCTTTCTCTCTTTCTCTCTCTCTTTCTTTATGTCTATTGTGTATGTTGGAAGCTCTTAATTTTCTAATTTTAATTCTCTATTTTTCTATAGCTACTTGAATTAAAAAAATAGTATCTCGATATGTCAAATTAAGCGACATTAATTTCAGATTGATTAAAAAAGAATCGAATATATATATATATATATATAATACATAATACATTTATTTAAATAATTGTTAATAATATATTTTTTACTCTTTATATTGTATAATTATATATTGCATAATTATTTCTTAAAACTTCTCTGTCGTACAATTCGTCACAAAAAATTGTCAAAGACAAGTATGATTTTTGAACGATTCAAATCGATTCTTTTTTAATCAATCTGAAATTAATGTCGCTTAATTTGACATATCGAGATACTATTTTTTAATTCAAGTTCTAATATATATATATATATATATATATATATGTATATGTATATAAATGCATATATTCCGTTTCTTTTTCAAAATTATTTTGTAATATCTCGGCTCTCAGTAGTCCGATCATGGTATATTTTAGCTAAAAATTTTCGGAGGCTTGCCGCTATTCGATAAACTACTACAAAATAGATCAAATAAAAATTAACAAAATGGCAACTATTATTAACAAAAACTTATTATGAAAAAAATTAATATCTCGAAATGAAATCCGGAAACAACATCTGTTAAAACATTTGTCCGTGGTTCACTGGATACAAACCTCCTAAAGATTTCTAATTAAAATTTGCCTTGATTATATATCATGGCATCGAAAATCGAGACCATTGCCATCGAGAATCGAGATTGCAAAGCAACAACCTCGAAAAAAAACGGAATTTACACACANCACACACACACACACACACACACACACACACATGCACGCACGCACGCACGCACGCACGCACGCACACACACATGCGCGCGCGCGCGTGCTTCACTTTCATACATTTATTCATTACAAAAAATTATCAGAGACAAATACAATTTTCGAGCAATTTGAGTCTTCAGCTCCCTTAATATCAAGATAACAATCTGTTGAGAATTATTTTTACAATATTCTTTATTACTTTAGTATCAATAACATCAATGGCTATAAAAATTTTTTTATTACGAAGATTAACTGATGCCATTCAATAGCGAACTTGTCGGAGGTGTAAGAAATACGAGCAAGTGAAAAGATTTAGAATAATCGATGGCACTTCATCAATTACAGTAATAAAGCGTGCAACAATGGAGAATATCATCGAGACAGATTGCCTCGCGCGAAAATATTTTTCTTTTCGCGGTTTCTCCCACACACTGCCGGTAAAGACACTTTTGTCACCATTACTTACGTCATACTTGAGAGATTCTGCGCTTAATATCACATTGCTCTTACCATACAATCCGTCGTGGAGAGATAATAAAGTGATCTCCTTTTTCCCGCAGTTCGCTTTATTCCGTTTTTGGCACCGTTGAAACCAAACGGAAATTACCATTTATAATTCTTTATAAGATGATTTTTTTCTTAATACAGAGATGCGCAGAGTGATAATTTTGATACAGCGGCGTCTAATCAAAGTTCCAATTAGAGCAAAATTGATTATGCGAATATAATGGCAAATTCAATTATGTACTTAAAAAGTTCATTAATTTTGTTCGCGATAATTTCCATTGCATCGTAATAGTCGCACGTCGTTTAATGCATTATCGCAAATTAGATAGTGAAAATTAAAATCAATTTTTATTTAAGTCTGTCTCGACATATCATACGTTATTTTCGTTAAATAATAACACGCTTTTTTAAATAACGATGAAGTTGTTGAGAAAAGGCACGTTATTCTAAGAGCGTTAACTTCTTACATTAGCAGAAATACACGCATTACTGGGCACACACGGGGAACGTCATTAGTATCCATTAGGAAATTATGCGTTGCGAAGCGGAACGTGGTCAAGATAACAAGAACCGTATGCATATCCTTTAAGCGCCGTCCGCTCCCGAATGACAAAGCGTTCTCTCCGCGCGCTTGCTTCCTGTTTTCTCAGCGACTTATTCTCCATTTTCTATTTTCGTTACAACAAACTGGATTTCCTCCCAAAATCCTTTGCCTAATGCCGGATCTTTGTTCCGGTCTCATCACTCTCGTGCTATTTATGGACAGAGTAGAGTCTACTTTAAATACGTTTATTTAATGTAAACGTTTCAAACGCGAGATATTTCATTTTGTTTTGCGCTTCGTTTGTCGTTATATTGATTTGATAAATTTGATTAATTTATTTCTTTTCATTCGTATTGCACACGTACAGTTTATTCCTATTTATTTTTACTGTGTAGTACTGTGTAACTTTATTTCGAAATATTACCGTATATATAATAGTACCGTATATTTCTATTTGCGCGAGGGAAAATTTTCCGGAGTACAATAAATTTTTTTCTTTCTCTCTCGTTCAACCCTTCCTTCGGCCATCCTTTGATCTATTCAACAGCCGCAACTTTGGACGAGAGTCCGGAATGGGGCGAGCATTATGAAAATCTATAGTTGCCAGAAGAGAACAGGAATACTCATCTATCCACTATCCCCAGGCACCTTCCCCTCTCTCCTGACCCTCGCGCAATGCCACCCTGTCTTCGGCCGACCAAATTATTTCCTGCGGCGCGAAACTCTCCGGGGTGCGATAAACATCTACGTCTCGGAAACAACATTATACGGAGAGGAGCAAATATTGCTGACTGTGCGATAATTATGGCAACGCAATTCGATGCCGACCTCATTTGTCCATTACTGTCGCGCGTAAAATAATGTGAATGTATTTCGCGGTTCACGCGCATATCCCGATTCATTTTCACGATGTCGACAGGATCAATTATTATAATTAGTAAAAATCGGTCTGCATGCCGATTGGATCGCGTAATATGCGGTCTGCGGTGATAAAGGTCTGCTAAGCGATTCCAAATAATATCGCATTAACTTTAAAGTATCAGTTGTTCTCTTCAATACTTCAATATTTCAATAAGTGAACTTTTTACGCTCCTCATTGTTCATCGCGAATTATATCACCTAATCATAAGTTGAATTCTCGGTATATTATATAAGAACATTAAATTAATTTTAACACTTCGCGTTTTACGGTGTAACAAGTAACGAGAGATCTTGAGAGAAGTAGCCGTCTCTTCCCCTCCTCCCTCTGACTGATACTCTGCGTTAAAGTAAAGCAATAACTTCTCGAGTACATCCGGAAAACTTTGAGCCTTCTTCCGATCCAATAAATTAGCCGCCACTTAGTTCCCCGCAATTCCCCGCAATTAATATTCTTCAAGATGTCTCGGGAACGCGCCGAGCAAATCGACGATCGATCAAATACAATTCCGCTCGCAGTCGATGTAGTCCTCATTTATAGGAGGCAATGGTGAAATATCTTGCCCGGCGTAATCCTCCCTCAGTCAAATAATGTAAAAGATGTACATCCCTCAAAGCGCTACCAATAGAAACCGAGGGAGAGAAAATAAATGGCGGTTTCGTGGAGAGATCGATTCCGCCTCGAATTCGCGCGGGGAATGGGGGTTGTATGCTCCCGGAAGAGGCACAGGGAGGTGAACGAATGCGCGAGACGTGTTTCCCTTATTTCTACTTTCAGCCCTTGTCGTCGATTCAACGACGATAAGAGGAACGAGCGGTAAACATCGAGCTCCGTTTAATTGGGCAAACTTTCTCTCAAGCTCGGAAAAACTGCACCCTCTTCTCCTTCCCTTTCCCCGTTCTCTCCGTGCCATTTTGGGGATCGGGTGGATATCCGAGAGGTTTCCTTGAATAGCAACGAGACATCGCGCTCGATTTTAGATTCCGTCCAGGACCCGTCGCATAATTCGCCTCCAATTCCGCCCGGCCCTCGCGAGAGTTTCCCGAGGAATCTCTGTTCTTCGCTCGTCTTGAATTATCGTACGATAAGGTCTGATATGCAAACCCTTCCAAAAAATCGGCTTATACGCGATAATATATGATCGTTTGATGAAAGCTATCTTGAAGAAACTTTTTTCTCTTTCAAAATATATATCACGGTAAAAACTATCCCAAAACATAAAAAATTTTATATATTAAATTTACGTTATATAAATCTCAAAAATACTCAAAAAATATTAATTTTATATTATTGTTGTATATACAAATTTCACACAGACACACACATACACACACATAAATTTTATTGTTTATATTTAAAAGATATTTAAATTCTATATAATTTCAATAGGTAAAAAAAAAAGGAAATATGATGGATGTACAACGATATGGAATGGATTATTTTATTAAAAGTGTTCATTTATATTGTATAACTGCGATAGTGACGTAAAAGGACTGTGACACATTGGTAACAAATAAGCATAATCGGCGGATGCTGTGTTGTGTGATAATAGCTTGCGAGACGATAATTAGCTGCATACCGCATCAAGTCGTAATAGGTTCATAGTATCGAGTGTCCAATAGCAGGTGCGATAATCGTCGAGCAACAATTCTGTTAGCAATAGAGTTACCTTGATAACACTGATCGATGCGTCGCTCCTGTCCGATGTTGATCGAACGTTCGTAATAATTATCCAAGACTGACTAACGGGACGCACAGATGACACTTACGTAATGTATGTAGCAGTTACGTTAATATCCGCGCGGTGTAGTGATCTTGTGATCGATCATAACATATTCCCGCACGTGTCGCAAACCCATTCGCGTAATAACTTCGGCGTGGCTCGTGTGACAGTTTTTCACAATTGTTGACGGGACAAGATAAAATATCGTAAAAAATATCTTTTAAATATAAAATACGAGATACCATCGAAAATATTGATCTTTAAATACATATAAAATGTATAAAGATTTTTTTTTGAACATAGAATGCAAAATAATATGCATTTTATATTAAAAATATTTCTATGCAAATTAATTTACCGTGTCCTCTATGAGTTTTTAAAATATTAACAAATCTTTTATTATATTCATATATTATTATATTATGGAGTATCTAATATCTATCTTATATTTTGGACTATCTAATATCTAAAGAAGGTTATTTTTGGTAATTTTTTTTGAAAAAAATTGCGACGGACTTTTACAGATTTATTGTATATATTGAACTACGAGGATCATTTGAAAACATCGTGGCATATAACTTTAGGTTTTAAATTATTTTCATTTTTTAATATCTCTCTCAATTTCAATATACTCAGCGATGTTCCAATGCGATGTGCCAGCGATGTGCCATTTTATGCCATTACAAAAATCCGTTTCTTGAAGTTCCTAAAAAAATATTTACTGTAACATCGTGGTTAGGCCGCGAAGTTTTCAAATTGCCCTCGTATCTTTAGTAAAAATTTATATATATAATATAGATGTTTATTAATTTCAAAATTATTAGCATATTAAAAGAAGCATTACAAAAATGATAGTAATATCTCGGCTCTAAATAATCTGAAACAATCAAATTTGAAATAATTTAAATCAGAAATCAAAAGAAATTTTCATTTATGAATAGTTGAAAGAAAGCATAAACTTTAGACTTCATAAAAAATACAAAAATTAATATTTTTTTTTGTTCTATTAAAGATCGATTTTTATGCGATGTTAACGACTTTAAATTAAAGTCATTTTGTTATTTTTCATTTTTTCTTCTATTCCGAAGTTTGTGCCCTCTTTCAACTTTTCATTAATAATAAATAAACATTTTTTAGAATTTCTGTTTCAGATCATCCAGAGATAATTGAGAACACCGAATTTTTTGTAATGTCTCATTTGAACGTTAATAACTTTGATATTGATATAAACATATCTATCAAATTTAATAAAGATAATTTAATATATATATATATATATATATATATATATATAAACCTGCAAAATCCTATGAAAATCCGTGGAATGAAAAGAATGATCTTTTGTTGAGGTATTTAAAAATTTAACTAGATACAGGTCTGAAAATAATTTTGCTGAACCATCAAAATAATTATACAGGAAATTCAAGCATGATGAGCGACAAAGAATATTAAGCAACTATTTATTATTTAACATTTATCATTTTAATAACCAGTTTTTTGATACTTTAATAATCTAATGAAATTATTTTCACATCTGTATCTAGCAAAATTTTTAGATACTTCAGCAGAACCGTTCTTTCCGTACAGATTTTTCGAAAAAAATTCTTGCAAATGGCTTTCTTTATTAGACGTTCAAAAATAAAAAACTTAAACAATTTTAGAAAAATTAAAATTTTTACATAGAATATATAAATGGAGATTGGATACAAGATAAAGCAACGCGAAAGATGAAAGATGTGAGAGTGAAAGATGAAAGATACTTAAGAAGACATGTGAAAAGTAGGTTAAGAAAATAAGAAAATTGAAGGATAAAATTTCATATCGCGAGGAAAAGAGCATCTGTGCAAGACTTCCTTATGCTTTTCCGAATACTAAATAGTTTTAAAAGCAAAAGATAATATACATTACATGTTACATTCAATAAAAAAGTATGCAGCAACAGTGGAAAGATTAAAAAAATATAGCTATAAGAATCTAGATCAGATACAGGGCTAATGGAACTGGAATATAAAGATCCGGGAAATTACGAATCCCCTGAAGAAAAAGCAATTATGTTCCACATTTTGCGACTGCATATAAACCGCTGGGATTACCATGCTTTTACCACCGCGTTCAAAAATATCACGTGAAATTTAATTGAATAATAAAAGAAAATGCGATCGATCCAGTTTTACCGTTCGAACAATTAAACAGAAAATCACAGCGTTACTATTTGCAAAGAGGCCGTTTTCACTCGTCGTAAATCGGGTGACCGTGTACTAACATTTCATTTCCCGAGAGACGCGAAAAGCCGGGATTCAGTATGCCAATTTTCGCGCTGCATGTTCAAACCCTATCCTTTATAAACGCATATGAACAAACGTGCGCGGTTTGCGGTATAGTAAAATGTGCTGAATTGTATCAAGAGGTATAATAAAATCGCATTTTACGGCTAGAACATTAAATATACTTTTTTGTTTTAACTTCTTATTCGTCTTGAATCAAACGATTAAATTATTTTGATCCAATAAAATTTTTATTCAATTAATAGATGGATAAAGCAAAATTGTTCAGCATTGTAATACTATGTGTACAACACCACGTTTAAAGCAAGTAAATTATAAAAGTAAATTATGACATCCTCTACATTTGAAAAATAAAATCAAATTTTCTTCAATTCACAATTATTTTTCAATTTTTTATTTCATAATCATAACATAATCGGAAAAATATTGACGTTGTAAATACGTTGCACGGAATGCAGTCACTCCATCGCCGATACGAAGTGTCACCGCGCGCGCTTGCGCGACAGCGTTTGTTTAACGAGTTTATCGTCAAATGAAACGGAAAAATTCAATTTAGATTCTCGCCGCAACCTACCGACGTACGAGGATCCCGCTTTCCCGAGTCTTGACCGACCGGCACGGAAAGTGTTTCCCGCCTTCGTCGTCGGAACGGCACATAAATCCCGTGCGGGATAAGAATTCCGGGACGGGCGTGACTCCGGATCGGATTTCATGCTCTCGCGCGCCACCGGCCGCGGATCGTTAACGTTCGAACGCCCTCGTTAATGGAATTAGATCCAATCTACGTGGACGAAGTGTAGAAGTGATAGACGCGGGCGGGGTGAGAAAGGGAGGACGGGAAAATCCGCGTGCGCTTATACTCGGTGTCACCGCGTAATGATAGCTGACTCTATGATGGATTGGCTCGTTCGGCCGTGGTTTCATCATACGCGCGAAACCCGCTGACGCTGGCGCGCGCGATACGCGTTGTGCAATGTGAACCTCCTAAATTGCAGTGCGTTGAAAGCTTTTTTTTAATATTCATTAACCGTCAAGATGCATTTTATAGTGCATGGATTTAATAGAAGAAAAACAAGATCGTCGACTGTATGATCAAATTAGTTTGGATATCATTTTTCGCCGCGCACGTATTTCAGTAATATCTCGCCGCAAATTGATGCAAATCTTTTTCGATTAAACATTGAAGTAAAAATAAAAGTTATTCTTATACTTTTAAAAGCTTACGATGCCGCTTAAGAACGTACGTGTCACATTTCAAAGTATTACCAAAAATTTTATAAATTGTTCTACTATTATGTTTAAATATCTCTGTAAAATTCGAAAATAATTCTCCTATTAGTTTAAAAGTTATTTAACTCTTTGTTTACTCTTGATTTTTATATACAATCTGTTACACAAAAGCGTCGTCTGCATGTCTGAAAAAAAATTATTATTTTGAAGAAATTTATAGATTGCTTTGAAGTGCTAAAAGCACTATTAGCATTTATTTAGTAATTCATCCAGTCTTATCGTCGAGAATTCGCTGGCACCGTTTTGACATACTTTTCCGCATATTGTTGTGGAAACAATTGTCAGCTCGAACATGGCGCACAATTACTTTAAAGTGAATATACGTTTTCCACGAAGTTTCCTCTTAATGATGATGAACCACACATTTTCAATTGGATTCGCATCAGACGACTGCGCAGACCAATCCAAAGTCTGAATATCATTTTCGGCTTTCCATACAATGCAGAGCGACTGCGGTTTTTTTGAAAATCATGTGTTTTTGTCACAATAGAAAGTAATACTGGCATCTCTAGCACAAAGCGTAGTAGTCTCTTCTATCCCTCAACGAATACCATAGCAATAGAGCCTAGTAGTTCCTAGTAGTTTTCTCTTAAAACAGACTAACCGATCTCTCTTGTATGACAAATTGTAAAATCGCGTTTTGTATTTATTTGTAAAATTGATAAGGAAGTAGCATTATGAATTAAATCAAATTGTGTACATATACTAATAAAACTCTAATAAATATTCGTGCAAAAGTTCGTTGGATCCACTTACTCGTTTAAAAATTATTTACCTAAAACTATATGATCATTTTTGCTGCATAAGCTATTATAAATTATATTTTTCATTGTTTTTCTCCTTGCAACTGGTTTCAGAATCAAAATTCGGACATTTGTGATTAAAATTTTTTGTTGATTCGGAAAGAAAAGAATAGGTGTCAGTTTTTAAATTTCGATAACTTTTAACTGATATAAAGTCAAACATTTTTAATGAAACTGCATTTACAATACTATTGCAAATAACTTCATTCTTAAGTTGAAACATCAATTAGTCTGCCAATCGCTCAAAATTCAAGATTAGCGCCGTAATTACTATCTAATTATCGAAAGAGAGTATAATACTATCGACAAAACGTCACGAACCTTCCAAGTACGTGTTATCGAGTCACTTAGGTTGCAAAACTATCCTGACAATTTAACAATTTGATTGATATAGATAAACAGTTTAATTTTGCTGCACAACTTTTTGCAATAATATGAAAAATAGCTGTATCTCCGATTCTTAATTCTTTAATTTTATCATGGCATATTTTATTTTACATTTTCTTATATTTTTACATTAATTTATATATAATTCTCTGTTTTGCAATACTTCCTTTGTAGTCATTCCAAATACGCCAGTTCTTTAAAGCTATTTCTCGAAGACTAAAATTATTTGTAATAACTCGTAATTTATTTTCATTACGCGTAGGATTTATATCATCCCATTTCTCATGTATTCAACCTCTGCCAGAGCCACAAAAGGCTACATTCACACTGCGAGTGGATAAAAAAGTCGCTCGCGTGCGCGAGAATAAACGCCCAGCGCGCGTCTAATTTACCTTCGTAGTTGCCAGTGAAGTTCCGCGGATACCAAACAAGTCTAATCGACCTCCCGACATGCTCGCGCGAAGTCAATGCGAACTCGATATTCGCCGTTGTGGTGTCTGTGCTTGGAAGTTCTCCCCGATGGTGGACGGTTGAAAGAGAGGAGGCGGACACGTGTGCATACGTGTGTGTGTGTGTGTGTGTGTGTGTGTGTGTGTGTGTGTGTGTGTGTTGTGTATGTATGTGTGGATAGGTAGGTCGTCGATAGACGGCAACCGCAAACTCGGTGGTTGCTACGGCGAAGAGGAGAAAGATTGGTTGCATCCCTGTACACGTGTGTGCGTGCGTCTGTGTATGCTCGAAAACGGAAAGCGGATAGCGGCGTGGCGCACACGGAATCGCGGCCGCACAATGGTGGACCCCTTCAACTATGCCCGGGATAGCACTCGACGTCGCAAACAAGCCTCTTCGCGGACTGGTCGGTGCGCCGCGTAACGTAAGGACCGAATGACAATAAATTCCGCAAATATAAGCAGTCGAACGAATTACCACGGAGCATATAGACGAAATTCTCTCTTTGTTAAAGAAACAAGATAGGAGGACGAAAGCGAAATAGAGAATAAGAGACAGAAGGAATAAGTGATGATAATCAAATACAATCAGTCATTAAAGAGATAAAATTTATATTGCGAATGTAATTTTATATAAAAGTATTTATCAGAAAGGATAAATTCCGAAGAGACATTGTTTAATAAATGCTTCAAAGTAAAAGAAGATAGTAATAACGTAGTCACAATAACAGCAGTATTAATAATAGCGAGCACAACACAAATATTAATAATAAGTTAAAAGGAAAATCAAGATTGAAATAGAATCAATGAATCGTTCTACGCGTGCATTTATAACTTTTGCAGTACCACCTATTTACTAGTACCAATCCGACCGCATTACTTTGACAATCGACCTGTAGCGCGTTGCAGCTGCCGTTCAAACTCTACGTCGTGACGAATGGGAAAAATGGACGGTGAGAATAATCGCAAAAAGTCGACGCTGATGCTGTTGCCTTTAGGTTTAATTAATTCTGTCAGTCACGTCGGACATCGAGCTTGGTTTATCTCGACGCTGCGTGGGAGGGAAAGTGTCGCTGTCGGTTGCGCCTGCAGTCGTCATCCGCCATTGTCACCCGAGTCCGCGAACGCGGAACGAATAAATGGCGCGGCTATGAGAGAACATCAAAAGAGCCGTCCCGCGTCCCGTTTTAAAAAACAGATATCTCGTGCCGGTTTTAATTGATGAGAACTCTCGCTTCGCAAATGCGAGATGAAGAGTCTCTCGCAGAGATCGATTTCCCACTGAATCCGTATGCAACATATTTATTTATTTATTTCCCAGAATCTCTGATCCATACTTGGCGAAAGATTCGACTTTGCTAGAGAAAATTGCACACCAAAACTTATTGCATTTTCTTAGTAATTGATATTAAGTATCTTGGCGGTTCTAAGTCTCTTGAATTAAAACTTTGAAAATATGAAGTTCGCAAACTTGATCAAACAATTAAGAGGCTTCGTTGTATTTAATTATATTCTCGAAGTCCGGCACGTTCGCGTAATAACTATTTCATTTCGATTGCTTATAGAATCTGAAAATCATTAATACTTCGATATTTTATTCAATAAAAATCTGTGCGCGCGCGCGCGCGCGCGCGCGCGTGTGTGTGTGTGTGTGTGTGTGTGTGTGTAAAATTCATTAAATTGACTCATTCATTTGACTAAGGAGTAAATGTATTCACTTTAATAAGATTTTCAAAATCTGATTTATACCACTTTCAATATAGGTAATGTGCGCGCGCACACACTAAAGCACATCCACAAAAATTACATCGCTATCTATTGAATTGAAATCGTAAGTGATAGATTTATCGCGAGAATAGATACCGCTCACTTCACTTTCGCTGCAATCGGACGCTGTCATGTCACTTTTACAAAAGAAGATAGCCAATTCGAAAATTTAAAATTTATGAAACTTTGGAGGATATATAGAGGATATCTTGATGTGTATTAAATTATTTTTTTTGTTGCTTGAATTCACTCTGAAGAAGTAAAATCAACCCCTAAAAGTTGGCTCATTCTTTATTTTGTTTTATTGTTTACCAACAAAGAAAGTATATAAAACAAAACTTTAGAAGAAAAACATATACATTAATTTTTTTAATAAGATTTATCGATGAAAACTTATCAATTTTCTTTAAAGAGTTATAAAAAATATAAAAACAGGAAGAACATATCTCAATATTCTCATATTCTCAACATAGCTTTTTTATAACACACACACACACACACACACACACACACACACACACACACACACACACACACACGCACGTCATAACTTTATAATATATTATAATACCATGTTTTACTTAATTTTACTCATATAAAATCATATAAAATTACATAACATTATAAATATACATACACAGGGTGTCCGGGACTACCCGCCTTTACCCTTGTGTGCAGGTAGAGGACGTTAAACTGAGTAGAAAAATCCTCTACCATTTTGCAAATTTTGTAATAATTAACGAGATATTAATTTTTGAAAATTACCGAAAAAAGGCATGTTCGGCCGGCCCATCGGCAAATGCAAGCGCTTGGCGAGATACGCCCGCCCCGCGTCGCTAAGCGCGCGCGAAGTTGTTTACTGCGGCAATGGCTATGCTCGCTACGCCCGAGCGACGCGGTGTAAACAACTCCGCACGCGCTTAGCGACGCGAGACGGGCGTATCTCGCCAAGCGCTTGCATTTGCCGATGGGCCGRCCGAACATGCCTCTTTTCGGCAATCTTCAAAAATTAATATCTCGTTAATTATTACAAAATTTGCAAAATGGTAGAGGACTTTTCTACTCAGTTTAACGTCCTCTACCTGCACACAAAGGTAAAGGCGGGTAGTCCCGGACACCCTGTATACACATATAAACACAAAAATATTACAATATATTAGAAAAGTATGAACACATATAAATATATGAAAATTTGATACTTGATAAATATGAAAATTTTACTACTTGATTAACCCTTACTTGCTACACTGGAATCACTTGCACCCCATGACCATATTTCATAAATAGTTATTTCATAAATAGTTTTTTTCTTAAAATTTCTGCATTTATTTCTCAGAATAAATACCTTTTTTTTAAGGGACACTTAAGTACTATTTTTTTTATCATAGTGCCACATCAGTAGAAGACTCATCTAAGTTTTTAGGTCTTAATATGCAAAAATAAAAAAGTTATGAATTTTTTTGTGAAATCACCCTTTTTTCACTTTTTTTGCTATTTTAATTTTTGTAACATACTTTATTTAAATATTTGGCTATATAACCTATACTACTTTAAAGAGGACACTTTCAAGAAGTTACAAAAAATTTTCAAGTTAAAATATTAAATAGTTTATTTTTTATAACGGTTTTTGTCACTGGGGTACATATGATTCCAGTGTGATAAGTATGTGATTCCACGGAAGTGTGGCAAGTAAAGGTTAAGTTATTACTTGAAATTATTTCTGGTAATTATGAAATTTTTCAAAAAAGTGTTCAAAACGAAGAAATTTTTTACCGTAAATAGCGAATAATAGAAGAATATCGAGAATATACTATTCTTGTTTTATATTTTTATATCAATAAATATTGTAAATAACATAAATAAAAAAATAAATATTATAAATATATAGGGTGTCCCATTTTAAATGATCCAGCCCAATATCTTGAAAACTAAACTCAGTAGACAAAATGTTTCAGATAAAAGTTGTTTGGCTCGAAGGGGGACATAAGATGGTGCTATTGATTTGATCTTGGATTCTTTGAAATCATCTTCAATTTTTTTAATGGAACCCTCTATTTCTCATCACATATTCTTATAGCTCATCTCGAAAGCTTTCCAAATCACTATAACTAAGTTACTTTTTGTTAAGTACTTGTTAAGTTATAAGGCTTGCAATACATTGGATTGTTATGTGAATAACAATTTCTACATACATAATCTAAAAATTACAACCTAAAAATTTGGAGATATAAAATTTAAAAATTAGGATAGTGGAATTGAATTGTACTTGTTAACTCGAATGTACCTTGTGGAAAAGTTCGAGTTACAACTCTAATTTCAATTTGACTATTCAAAATCCGTGATCTGTAACAATGATTTCAGATTAAATATACTTGTTTCGAAATTATCAATTAACCATCTTTTTTTCTCCCAGAGTATCCATCCTCATAACACTCATCCATCATAACACAATTGGTTACCTCAATACATTCACGCCGACTGTGCCCTCCTTTGCATATTCTCATCCTTATAATAATTATAGTTTTTTTCTAAATTTATCTTTTTATGCAATTTTTCTCTCACGAGTTACTGAGAATTTAACTAATATCTCGTCGTATCAGCAAAGTAACCACCTCCAAAAGGACTTCCTTTATATTCATGCAACATTTTCTATCTTAATCGGTCCATCCAACCGGGACTGATCCATAATGGCTGATGGCAAAGAATGATCCGTAAGCGCTTAAATTTGTCTTAGTCGTCCAATATCAACCGGGATAATAAATCTATCGGCTCTTACTTTATCTTGTAACTTAATGTACGCAATATATCGGATTATACTTCGAAAATTCGATATTAGTCTGATACTTGGAGAATGCCATAATAATTATCGACAAACAGCGGTATTGTACCATAATCGATTTTCTCATAGATGACATCCAAATCATTGTATGATTTCCAGGCTTCTATTGCGTCAACGTCAAAAACGACAAAGATTCGTATTAACGTCGTACCAGAAAGGGATGATAGTACTTGCCGCATTGAAATGATAGCTATTAATTAACGAGGCAAATTGAAAGAGAATTAGGTATTCCGAAATCAACAAATCACAGGAGCTTGACCACTCATAACTTCCATCCTTACCACTCTGATACAACAATTAACACTCAGTGATTTCCGACAAAGACTAGAATTTTGTAGGTGGGCACAAATAATGTTAAATCGTGATGAATATTTTTCAGATTTGTTTTATTTAATGATGTAGGAATTTTTCACAACACTGGATCATTAAATCGACATAATTTTTACTATTGGTTTATTGAAAACCCACATTTGTATCGAGAAGTTAATCATCAACATCGCTGAAATCTCATTGTGGCATATTAAATAAAAACCTTATCGGTCCTTATTTCTTTGAAAATATTAATGGTAATAATTATTTACACTTTCTACAACAAAGATTGTCGATATTGCTTGAAGATCTGAACACAAAGACAACGTATGTTCTTTAAACAGGATGATGCGCCTGCGCACTGGAGTAGAAAAAGAGTTAGATACCATTTAGATTTCACATTCTCAGGTAGATGGATAGGACGCGGTAGACCAGTATCATGGTGTCCTAGATCCAAACTTGTCACGTCTAGATTTCTTTTTATGGAGATACTTGAAAAATGTTGTATACTCAAAAACACTCACAACAAGAGAGAATATGATGGAGCATATAACTCTTTCCTGCCGTAGCATTCCAAGAAATGTATTTTTATCGACAGTTGACAATTTTGAACGTCGAGTTCAATTATGTGTGGATAATAATGGACAAATATTTGAACACTTATTAAGATCATAATCCTTTCACATGAAAACTATATTCTGACATGAATCGGATTGGTCGGATTAGTCCCGCACGATCTTGTCTTAATCGGCCGGATCAATCCCAATCTTGTCTTAATCGGCCGGATCAGTCCCGATCTTGCCTTATAACTTAACAAGTACTTAACGAAAAGTAACTTAGTTATAGTGTTTTGAAAAACTCTCGAGAGGGTTCCATTTGAAAAATTGAAGGTAACCTTTACGTGATCTTTAGAGGACTATCCAAAGTCAAATCAATGGCATCATCTTATGTCCCCCTTTGAGCCAAACAACTTTTGTCTGAAACATTTTTGTCTACTGAGTTTAGTTTTTGAGATATTGGGCTGGATCATTTAAAATGGGACACCCTATAGAAACAAGTTGTAAAATTTTGATCTATTTCCTGTTATAATAATAAATAAATAAATAAATGAAAATGAATAATAAATCGAAAACGAAAAATAAGCCGACTTTCAAGAAATAATTTTATCCCTTCAAGGTTAATTCGGACAGTAAAAAAAATTATTTGTTACATACCATGTTCAATGTATTGCCAAAGATTCATAATTTTGAATTGAGGATCTTCTTCTGTTAGCTTCAAACAAGATTTGAATAAATTTTGTTAAAATAGGTTGTATATGTATGAGAATATTCCAAATACGCAGCGATGTAACGCGTCGCTCTTTCGTTTTCTCCTCGCTTAATTTCGCGTTATCGGAATAATATGTTCCGCGTTATTTAATATCAGTAGAATGAAGAGAAATAAAACGCATGTGCATGCTAATATTTTCCGTTACAGCGATTGATATCACCATCGTGTAGTATGTACACGTTTTTATATAGAAAGACTTTGAAAAACATTGCCACGAACGACTAAGACGAAAAACTGCGTAAGTTTGCTTTTTTAACAATTGCATAATTGCTTGCAATCCGACAGAAAAGCAGATCGGTGCAGTGATAGGGATGAGAGGTAAAAACGCAATGAGGCTCGTGACAGATGCACTGCATTCTCACACACGTACATTTGTCAGAGAAATTTGACCAACGGCGGCTCTATTTGATTCAGGCGTCAGGAAACGAAGTTTATTGAGCCTTTTATGATCATATACACGTAAATATACATTAGCCGAGTTTATAACACCGCGAGCGACTCTATCTTATGATCGTTATCGCCATGAAAATGCCAGTGCAACACTAAAATTGCATCTATAACGAAAGAAATTGTTCACATTTATTTTTGGGAATAGCAACTACGGGTCGAGATGGCGTAGCTTAAACGGCAGTAATGATAGGCATCGCAATTAAAATCACACAATCTCTTATTCATCTGACCGACTCAATTTCGAAAAGGATGTCGCATAGAAAGTGTCGAAGCGAGCCGCGCTATTTTTCATTTATGTACGCGCTTATTTACTTTCTTGCCAGTTTTATGTAAATTCCCCGTACGTTTATGTACATGGATATAGGACGATGCAGCTGCAACTTATCGATCTTGGCGTTCGTCGGCCAATGTGCATAATTAAGGAAATAACTAAGGAATAATAAGAATTTATATGCACACGAATTGCAACAAGTAATAGAATTTTACGCCATCTAAATTTTGACGATTTTTAAAATAGCTCACGGTTCACTACACCAAACTCAGCTGAGAATGTATCTTAGTTTTATCATTTTTATTTAGCAATTTTACGTCGAAAATAGAGATACTCTTCTAATTTTAAAATGTAACGTCATTATAATAATATAATTTTCGAATTATAACTTAGAATTTAGAATTGAAATTATAATGAACGATGACGGTAGTTCTAAACACGCCAAGTTTATTGCTAAAATCTTTTCGTTAATCCGGCGCGAGCGGGCAAGCTGTAGGTATTTACCTCGAGTGGCTTAACATGTTATTGCCCCACGTACGGGTGTTGTTCCCTGATCGATCTCGCGGGCTCAACATCCGGCTGACGTACCTGCAGCGTATGAATGTGACGCACGAGCGGCCGGGCTGGACGGTACGGAGAAGGAAAATTCCGGCAATAAACGAGGCTGGATACGGGCCAAGTATTTTTATTGTCGAAAGGCCGTCCATCCCGTGTTGCACCCGCGGCGAGGTCGCCGCCTACAAAATAATGCGAGTTGGACCGTAATACTTGCTGCTGCGCCGCGCGACTTACGGCTCGATGCGCAGCCATTCTTGCGAACATTTTCATCGTTACCGACGCGGAAGTATCCTTGAATTACACCGCCGCGAATAAATCAGCAGACGCAACTATAGTAAGCTATTTTTAAGCGGAACGCTGGCAGCGCACCCGCGCCGAGATCGCACGATAAATAAACCGATCTTAAAGTACGGAACTACTTCTCCTGACTTCCAATAGCGAACGCGAGAGATTTATGTATCGCGATTGCAATGTGATGCGAATCTGAAGAAAGCGAGTTGTGAAAGTTTCGCGCCAGGTTTTCTTCTCTCTCAATGTCTCCAATTAATGCTTAATTGTGTCTTAATTTTTTTCAAACAAATTTTTATTTTGGCTTTAATATTTTATGAAATTTAGAAAAAAATGGAACCGTTTTCTCTCGCGGGAAAATCAAAAGAGTATACCATAATAATTGCAGATGGATCTTTGTAAAACTTGTATCCACGATGCTAGAAATTGGTCTGAGATCTCGGACGAAAAGAAAATTGACTAACATTAATCAATTGGTCGAATTGTTCAAATGCGATTGATCAACTTATTCTCTCAGAACGATTTCTAGCATCGTGAACATAAGGTTTAAAACTAACGGAAGATTAACCTTTACATGAAAGAGAAAGCTACTAATGGCGCTGAAAGGGTCATATTTTGAGGCAAGGAATACAATAAATTATAATAAATTTTACTAAAAAAAAACTATAAAATTTTAAAAATAATCCTCCTTCCGCTTCCCCCTTTAAAAATTAAAATCATTTACGTTCATAGTCTCTCGCGAATCAAGTCATTTTTTAGGTAGTCTCATCATTTCGACTTGATCCCATCGGTTTGACTTATAGACCCGAATAGGATTGGGGCGATAAAGGAGGGAGGTAGACGATCCGGCTTCGGGGTTCGCTCTAATTGCGTAAAGTCGGGTCGGAAGTTTCGGCATCGGAGATACCCACGCTTCGAATAACGTCATCCTATCAGGCCCGATTCCGATATATGCCGACGCCGCATCGAAGTAGAACGCGAGGCTGACTATATCTCGATACAGTGCCTCGAGGGGGCTACCCACCGCTTCGTCGATCCTCCTTTCCTCGGGTTATCGCGTTACTAATGGTTGGCGTGGTAATAGCCGCAGACACCCGATAGCTTCTCCACGCCGAGCGTGACGTCAAATCCAGTAGGTGAATGCACGCGCCATAGGGTGACATTGTAGACGCGAGCACCTACACAAGGTGTCTTTG
>JANQDE010000072.1:44124-68827 GCA_037157785.1 Cephalotes varians
TAGGAAGAAATCAAGCAAAAATGCATATAAAGTAAGTCGGGGAGAAGTCATCTTCTAATTCTTTAATCAAATTTGATGCTGCATTAATAATATTTTTATCAATAAAAAATATTTTTATCAACAAATTTTTTATCAATAACTGATAAAAAACACAATCAAATTTATAAAAGAGGACATTATTGTCTCGTAAATATCCTTGTTTTCTCATTCAAATTAAATATCATCGAATAAAACCCGATGATATTTACGATGGAATGAAACAGCGTTAAACAGCTAAAAGAATGCATAATTTATCTCGTATAAGTATTGTACTTTAAATACTTCTGAACTTCTGAACTTCTGAACTTCAGAAAAATGTATTAACTATATAAAATAGCCGCTTCCTATAAAAACTGATAAATTACAATTACATCGGTTTCGTTCAAACGAGCGTAAAAGGTAACATAATACAACGTAATTTTTACCGGGTTTTAATAAAAACCCTACCTATTCATGCATTAGTGAAAGTTCCAGACGCTCGTTATCGCGCGAGTGTATTCGTCGTGTCTCTCGCGCCTGTGTGTGTGTGTGTGTGTGTGTGTGTGTGTGTGTGTGTGTGTGTGTGTGTGTGTGCGCGCGCGCGCGCGCGCGCGCGCGTGCGTGCGTGCGTGCGTGCGTATGTGTGTCGTTGTTACATCGCGAGTGTCACGTTCCAACGTCGTTATATTTTTTTTCCTCGCACGTCGCAGATACTCGCGATGTAACACGCCGAGCGGAAGAAACGGGTTAATGGAAAGATAGGCCGAGCTTTTTTAACGGTCGTGCACCAGTGGCGATCGACGTCGTTGGAAACGGGGCGGGAATGATAGCGGCGATCATTTTGTCGCGGCTCGCTGGCTCGTTCAAAACTTAGCTGATACGTGACTGGTACTCATTGTTAAAGCTAGATTTATGCATACGAAGTACGTACAAATCCGAATAACTCGTTGCTGATTCTCAACAGTGAATCAGACTTGCGTGATAGATATACGAGTGTTATTTATATATAAAGAGAAATATATACTCATATTTTTATTAAGGCATTATAAATTTTGGGAAGCGTTTATAAAAATCGCATCGAGCGAATCAAATGGACAATTTGATTATTGTTTCCAAAACGATAGATTTACAAATATGAAAAAAAAGTTGTAAAGAATTTTATATCATAATTTCTGTAATAATTAATATCTAAAATAACTTTAGCAACTTGCAGCAGTATCACGAATGTGTTATTAGTGAAAAACTAATATTCCGCTGGAAATCTGGTAACATCGGTAAAAGTATATACAGAAATATCCGCGACCTTGACCAATTACGCTCTTTCCACCTGTTGTATGAATACGTTTCAACTAATTTTGAATTCGAATTATATGATGTAATGAGAGAGAGAACCAGAGGGAGAGAAACTAGATTAGATTAACGCATGCAGAGCTGTCATGGAATTAATAAATAATTAATGATTAACGCCATGGAGCGGACATGCGAAATATGTTGTCGACCCGTCAAATCGATAATCCGACTGAAATACGCGGCGGTATAATATCGGAGGATAATCGAGGTCTCTCGGCGGAATAATCCGAGATTCGGCTCAAATTGAAGCAGAAACGTCGACTCGAGCAATCGCGGATACTCTCGGTAAATTGACTTGAACCGCTTCCGAGGAAGATTCGAGCTACACGGTTCGCGGCCTCGTAACGAAAATATGCCCGTCGACCTCGAAAGCTGATCGAGAAAGGGCTTCGCTGCACGAATGATGCAACTGTGCGGTAGCTGTAACGGAACGTTGCACGGAAGCCGACGAGAAGAAGAGTGAGAGGGCGAGAAAGAAAGAGAGCGAAGACTGGAATCTCGCAGCCGCGAAAGATAAATCGCGTGGGCGGGCCACGGCGAAGAAGCTAACGGGGTAACAGCTACTCGGGAATATAGTCCCCGTGGCACCCCATTCGTAACGCGATATATCACGGGTAGAAAAGTTTTGTCGGGGCATCGAATGAAGAAGGAAGGCGAAAACAAAGAAGAATGGAGAGGAAAGAAGAGGATAAGGGCGGGGGTGGGACTTCGATCCCGCTTGGAACAAATGACGCTGTCGTTTGGGAAGCTCATGAACGAGAATGCGCGGCAGGAAGTAATACGCATGAGATTGAATTAAATCATTTCTATTCTGTAGCCAAATTTATGTTATGAACCGCATGAAAAATATATAGAAATGAAATTTAACACGAGTGAAATCCTCTTAAAGTGAAAATCAAGTAGAAATGGACCGATATAGTCAGAAAGCTAATACGACAAACGATGCTCGTATATAATTAATACATTTGATTAAATAATTATTGTAAATCCATTTACAGTAAAATAACATGAAGAGAAAATAACTGAGAGCAAAATAACATAAAGTAAAATAATTTATAAGAGAGAAGTGGAATAAATTTCTAAAGAATGAACCGAAGTAGAAACCGATCGGTAAGGTCAGAAATTTGGAATACACGGGTATCGTTATACTCGATCGTGCACGAGACGCAGGATTCGAATCGAACTTCCCCGCGCATTTATTTGCCAGTCGACCGAAGCGAGAAATCGTTTCGTTATCTTCGATATCGATGGCTTCGCATGCGACGACCGCTTCGCGACATTAATCTTTATGACCGATCGTTTCAGGAATGTTAACCATCAATCGTCCAAACGTCTTGATCCATCGGCTTCCAATTGCTCGTAATCGCGCGCGACATTTACATTCTAAACTTTCCTTACAGATTTCATTCTACGGATCTTCGTTCATTCATCCCATTGGTATCCGGACAATAATATAGTCAGACGAGTGAGCTCGTGAAGAACAAAAGAGACTCACGTTGCATCTCGTCGGCTTGTTATTTCACCGTTAATTCGCGACTCGCGCTCATTACCCCTTTCGCTTTTCGAGCCTCAAGTTTCTTTTTGCTTCGATAACACTCTATTGTCCTTTTTACGCGGGTCTTCCTGCTATAGCAGATATTCTATAGCCATTGGCCGATTGTGCGCCATTGTGTACCTGCCCATTATGCCTCTGTGTTCATTCATCCTGTGATCCGCGACGCGATGACGAAGACGAACGCGCTTTCATTAGTGTTTGTAATGTATATTCTTTGCCGCTCTGTCGTGCAATCGTGAACGATAATAATCAATGTCGGCATGTTGTTAGAACATTTATTCTCCATGACAGCCATTGACGATATTATCGACTTTTCCGAAATATTTCATATCAATTAGGTAAAATTGTGAAATAGTTATCACCAAAAAAGCGTCTCAGCGTGTTGATATTAGGCAAGCTGATCACTCATTGTTATTTTCCCGTTTTATTTGCTTTACAGTTAGTTTTGAGATTTAAACGTTTACATGTTTAAAGGGGAAAAGAATTTACAATAAATGTTAGTTATAAATTTGCGAGAGAAATAGCAAGACGATGGGACTTGCAAGAAGCGAGTTTTAACATTCCTTGAATCTTGAAATTTGCGCCGCAACTATCTCGGAGCTCGCATCTCTTGTTTGGCTAACAATCCGTCCCAACGAGATTTCGACGCAAATCCCTTTACAAACGCACTCGGATCGCTCGAGCCAAATAAAATTGCCGGGCGAACGACGTAGACCGGCATCAAAGTGCCTCAACATGGCAACATTATGGCACGTTTGTGTCTCTTTCATATACGAAACGGTCGAATCTAGGCGAGATTACTTTGTTTGCCGTGAGCGTCTCTCCGTCCTCGTCCTAGAACGTGACTGTCGTTACACTGGCTGCGACGAAATTGCCCCGATTCGCGAACATCCCTCTGCCAGTTACAAAGCTGCGCCATTTTTCCCTCGGAGCTTCGTAAAGCGAAGATAAATAGCTCTTCGCCATACCGGACGAAGGAGGAGAGAGAGAAAGAGAGTATCTGCCATCATGGTTCATCTGACACATATACGCATCTGTATATACGTATATACAGATATACACATCCGCGTGTACACGGATATACCTAATTCCTACATGCCTCTACGTTCCTGCGAGATACTCGACGTCGTTTTTCACGAAACGACTTCAATGGCTCATAGTTAGCGAACAGTTTTTATTAAACTCCGTTACCTACTTGCCTGAAGGCCAGAACGTGAATTTCATATGGAAGATCCCGGAGTGTGTTCTTATCTTCGTATCCCCGGCGAATATTATTAGCGGATATTACTGTGTAGGATATATAAGTAAATAGGATATACATATATAATAAATCAAGAATATGAATATCAATAGTTACCGATACATGTGAATCGATTCACGATCGTTCGACGTTAGCAACAATCTCCGACTTTTTGAGAGTTTCGCGTCATGAGAACCGTATAAAATTCGTCGCGAAAGAAAGTTTTGCAATCGCGAATCTTTCGTGAACTTTCGAAAGACTCGAATACCTCTTTCCGGCTGAAGGAACAAGTCTTTGCCGAAGAGAATTATAAAAATGCAATCTTTGCTGATTCCGATCGCGGAAACTGGAGAAGGAATAGGAGATCAAGACCATTGGCTGTTTTCTTGTGTTTCTCAGTCTCAGAACTTTTCGCGTTGACCGAGGTCTATCTAAATGGGCTATTGCTCGAATGTCGACCGATTAATTATGCAAACGTTAAGCATGCATTGAACGTCGAAACCGGAAAAGCAGTTTGAATTAATTAATGCCGCGCGATGCACTTCTGCCGGCACTTATTCCTCCCTCCTCCCTCCGTTGGCGAAAACGGATCCCTGTTTCCGTGGTTCTTATGCATCCTAGAGTTATAGTGAGAGTTAGAGGGCAGCAGCAGAGGGTTTGGAGAAATAAGGACATTGCGATTCTTCGCGAAAAGAGCAGGACACCGCTCGCCCTCTACCCATCCAACACCGAGAAAGTTTTTCCCACGCCTCGGGGCTTCCGACGACGATGGCGGTTGGCGGCGATGGCGGAGAGGGAGCTGAAAGTGAGAGGGGGTTGATTTAAGCTGCCAGACATTAGCACCTCGTGGGGGTACCTCTTCGCTACCACCGACGCGCACCCCAAGGTGTCCAATCGAGATAACGGGTTTTGGGGTAGTTTCCCTTTGCCCCTCTATCTTCCCTTCCTCCAGTCGGCGCACTCCCTTCGTGCTTCGACCCTTCACCTCTCCTCGTTTTCCACCTTGTCCACCATCCTCACCGCCAGCGGCGATGCTACGCTTCGCCCTTGCACGTTTTCGCACCCTCGGGAAAGGGGAGGGTGGAAAGGATGGCTCTCGAAACTCAGTTTCGAAACTTGCACATTTGTCGCCCTGACGCGCTTGCTCGCACGTCGGAACCTTACATTTTAACGATATTCTCGGAGAGATGCGATCGTGGAGGAGGACTTTCCGCGCGAGTTGGAATTCGTTTTCTCGGACGGACCTCTGGACGGTAGCGACCTGCGCGTAATACATCCGCAGGTAAACCAACTCTCGATGGGGCCGTCATTCTCGGTTCCCGTTCCGTTCTCCGCTTCCGCATCCCCTAACTCGCTTTAGCCTATTTCGCGAGAGCGCGGAAAGTTATTTTATGTCGCGCGAGTTACGCCGTGCTTGTTCCATAAACTGAATTATAACGACGACGACGTCGATGACGCTTTTCGACGTCGAATGTGCTCAAGGAGTTTCTCGCGGGTGGTTACCGAAATACGCTGCTCGCGGATGTCTCTCGGTCAAAGTACTAACGTGTACGAAACGAACAGCAGTACGTGGAATTTTCAGCAAAATGTCAATTTAAATACGTAAAGAATTAGGCAAATATTATTTGATTAAGTCGGAAAAACGCGAGAAAATCACAAAAACGGCGAGCGTTATAAATATCGGTTATCACATTTTATCAGGCGACAGAAATAATAATAAATAAGAGAAATTCAAAATTCTCTGTACATACGTGATCGAATTAGAATTACCGCAAGTTGCTCGTGAGAATCAAATTGATTTCAAATAAATCAAATTATTTTTTATTTTTGATGTAATTATAATCTTATTTGTATTCCATGAACTTTCATCACTATTAATAACTCGCTTCGTTTTATGACTGCGAATTTACACTGCCGATGGAAAAGTTATATTATCGACGTGTGTTTTTTATTCGGTAGTTTTCAAAATTAATCTCACAAATCATCGTCACAAATCGGCCGTGTCGGCGCGCGTTCTCTTCCGCGCCGTTCATCGGAAAATCGTCCGTGCGACTGATTAACCAGTCGGCCTTGTGTACCGGAGCATAGGAAATTTCAATGTTTACATCGTGTCACGCGAGCTCGCGAACGGCGGTGACTATTACCACTAAATTTTCCGACACAACGAATTTGCATGGGCGAAGGAAATTAAACGTTGCTGCGAGTGTAAAATAAAATGTCGAGACCGAGCGAAAAAGGGGAAGAGAAAAGAAGTGGGGCAGAGTAAAATTTCGCCATTTGACCGCACTGCCTGTTGTGTAATACTTTGTGTTCCCCTTCAATCAAATAAAGAGAAATCGTCGAAGTCACATCGAATACGGCTGGTCCTCGGCAAAAATCTGTCATTTATCGCCATCAAGTATCAAAGCAATTGAAATTTCATTCCTTTTTTTTTCAATACGTTACAGTTGCAAAACCTAATGCCATGTACATCGAGCCTGAAATTGAAATTGTCGATATTTAATTACTTCTACGTCATTGATTGACGTTAGAAAACGCGCGTTATCGCGTACAAAGTTTTATGGTACTTTTTCCATTTTCTGTTGATATTTCATCGATTTTTCTATTTATGGTGTTACGTAAAAATAGTCCCATTAATATCTACTCTATGAGCACGTTAATTAATTGATAATAATACGATTAATTAATTTTCAAGAGCGATATTCTAGTATTCGAACAATTTCTCCCACAGTATGACACCCGATATGAAAGAGAAAGAATTTTCATTGTGGCGTGAAGAAATCGTGCCGTATTAGATTACATATCTCGAATTGATCGGCCGCATGCTCGGTGCCTGATATTTCCCGGGAACGCGAGACAACCTCGTCAGATTACAGGTGATAGTCATGATCGTGGTGCATTCAGTCGTCATCGAAATATATCGAATTCGCAAATAAGTCACGAAATCGCGCGAGATTCCGCGACAGAGTCTCCTTCTCGCGTTTCCTTTCCTCTTATTACGCGTTCCGCTCATTTTTCGAGATCTTCTACGAGAAGATCTTCTTCTAATAGACTTCGCCGAATGTTGCCAGAAAACGGAACTTGACGTCTGTTTGTTTCTTCGTGAGAGAAACGATAGAAAATGATGTCAGCGCGGCACAAATTATTCACGAATACTCCTAGAATAAATTCTCGGCAGAGAGAAAATGGAATAAAGATCTGGCGACTTTCTATCAAACTGCCAAATTAATTACTACGTTGCGAGTGAGATATTAATCTTGCACGTTATTCTCGAGATATTTTACTCCTTTTCGATAAATGTTTCATGTTTATTTCTTCGGATTTTTGTTCATTTGACAATTTTCAAGTCAAGATAATATATAATACATGTGGTACGATAATATACAGTCATTTGTTACTTATTCTCTACGCAAATTAAGTTACAAATCCAGCTCAATCGACAAATATGTCATAAATGTCAAGCAGAACATTTTAGTCATTATTATTTAGATTACACCTCTGCATATTTGATATCTTTTTCTAGCAAGATAATCTCAAGGGATTGAAAGAACTTCTCAGACTCGCGCTATCCGTCTATCTGTCTGCGATGCGTATATAGCAAGGAAGTCGAAGTCAGTTCAACAAGAATAACGAACAAGAGAAATAGGATCCTCTGCATCTTTAAAGATCTAAAGTTTTCGTCCGTTCGTACGAGAATTTTACCTTTTCTTTGAATAAGTCATATACCATCAGATCGCATCTGCGACTCAAAACAATAGAATCGTCATTAATCCGATATTCTAAAAAAATATGCATGTTGTAGTTTTACAAATAACTAGCAGTGATATACTAGTAGAAGATACATATACCAAAATTAATTATTTCTCCTTTCGTAAATCACAAATTTATTTAAGGATTAAAAAAGAAAAATTATATAATATTACAACAAATTTTTCCTGAAAAGAAGGAAAATTTTGATTTCCTTTTTCACATCATTAGTATCCATTTAAAAGTAACATCACTCTGTAATCATACAATTTACACTACGAACAATCTTTCGCCATATTTAATGACGTTTTGCGGAGTTTCGTCGCGTCAGCGCGCAACGAGTTCTTGTTTGTGGATTTTATGATATATTTGTTGGCAATGGTTGGTAATTGTTGGTCGTTTCTCTGTCTTCCTCTCTCCCTTTTTTTCTTTCTCTTTTTTCTCCTTCTCTTTCTCCCCTACTCCATAAAGAGCGTCCTATGGGATTCAAAAGAATCTTGCTGGTGCATACATGAATTTAGCAATTGCAAGATGTTAGAGAACATACAGGATTTTAAATCAACAAATCAAAGATCAAAATCGTGTCAACCGTTTTGTGATTGACTTAGAGAAATAACTATTTTATACATTAATAAAAGTTCTTCTATTTCGACATAACTTTTTGTCATTTAAAATAATTCGAGATAAACCGAGCAAAGAACCAATTTTAGAATAGTAGACTACGAATCTTCTTAATCTAGTCTTGATTATTCTTATGACACAGTTTCAAAATATTAATTTTAACGGCATGTTTTTTTGCTAGTTCAATACTGATTTTTTTAAGAAGAGTTTTGATATCAATACTGTTTCGGAGAAAAGGATATCAGTATATTGAAATTAAAGAACGACAGAATTACAAACTGGTAGAAGAACGAGATAAGAGATACGGAAATGTGTGGATCGGGGAACAGAAGGATACGTTCTGTGGGGTTCTAAATTTTGCTAGAGAAGGATTATAATTGCAAAGCAGTTTCGTGGTTGACGCGGTATTAAACAGTCAGCAGAGACGTTACAAGGCTTCCTTTTCCGCTGCGGACGCGTGCGAAGAAAATGAGCCCTGTAATGTTTGAGGAAAGGTTTTGTACGGAATTGACGGAATCTTAGTGCATTTCTCATTAATATAATAATGATACGGCTGCATAAGCTTCCCTGCAACTCCTTTCATCTTTCTTTTCATCTTTGACGTATTCATAATCCTCTTTAGTAAACATCTCATTGAATCCTCTTTACGTCTTCTTAACATTCAAGTAAAATTAAACTTCTATCAGATAAAAAAATATCTTTAATTAAATAGAAAGCAAGCTCTTAATATTTAAATACTCATTTGAATATAAACAAAAATTCCAGTATTTCAGAAAAAACAGAGGCTCATTGGCATATGAGACAAATTGGTACATGACAATTGGCATTGCATTCCATTTATGCATTTATGGCGAGAAAAACAATAGAAAAGTTATCACAAAATATCTCTTTTATGACATAAATATTTCTCCCTAAGTTTTATTTAAATCAAATAAGTATTTAAAAAAAAATTTAATTCAAAAGGAGGCAAGTAAATTTTCGAGCGTTTCAAAATTTCATATTAATGTTCTTCAGCTTGAGAGAATAAATCTAAATATTATTAGTTAAAAAGAAAATTGTTGTTGTTATACGACATATTACTTTGAGTAATAATAATAATTTATTATAATAAAATAATTGAAGTCAAACACATGTAAGGATAAGATATGTTGATTCAGGTTGATCTTGAGCGCAGATATGAAAAGAACTCTCAAAGTCAACTTTGGATAATGCTAATGCCGGCGGTATCTGAACTTTATCAACTTTACCATATCTCGAAAGATACTAAAAGAAGTTTTATTGTAGGTTTTTTGAAAAGATCTCGATGTCAGCTATAAGAATATTGAATAAAAAGTGGAAATTCCCATTAAAAATTTTAAAGTTAAACTCCTTTATATATGCGTTCAGGGTCAAATGTATTGCATTTGATGAAGCCTTACAATTTTCGTATGAAACATTTTTTTCTCAAATATCTTATTTTCGAGATATTTAGCCGATTTGATACTCTTTGCTCACCCTGTAGTTTGTTACATCTATTCAGGATTACCAAAATTGTTTGAAAGGTGTGGTATAACACGTAACACGTTGAGGTCGGATACGTCGAATTCGGTCTTATCGAAACCGTAATTCGCAAGTTCGAAACGGTTCCAGAAATTTCGGGAAGCGCCATTCTGTATTCCCGCAGGTTTACCGTGATTATTCAAACGCGGAGCTTGCTATCAGCAGTCCCTTTAAATGCCCGGCGCTTTTGCGAAGCGTACGGGAGCGGAACTGTCTGTAACTTGTCCCACGGGAAGCTTTCCACCGGCTGTCGTGTGAGAGCGCGTAGTGGTAGTCCACCTCGTCTGTGCTCGCACGGCTCGGGCAGCGCCATATATCACGGGCTTAATAAACGCGGAAAGTAGTCCAATGCCAAGAACCGGCAGCTGCAAGATGTTGCCATGCGAGGTCTGACAGGCAAATAGCGAAAAGTAACGAGAGACGAGGACGTGGCACTACGCGGACAATCATGTTCGAGCATGACTCCGCGTTATGACAATGATCGCCATTCAGTTATTAATCATTAAAGATTCTAAGTCCTTAAAATTTAATCGCAACAACAATCTAAATTAAATAAGGCAGATTGTCCCTTTCTTGATGTGATTTTATGCTTGTAATATATGCTACATAGGAAAGGAAAATTTGTAAGCAGAGTTAGTTTTAATTGGTTCTAGAAACAACCGAATTCGTCTGTTCTATAAATGTTTTCTATAATTATTTATTTTTGCAAAGTTTACAATCATTAGAATATAAATGTCACTAATAAATAATGTTTGCCGACTTTTGTTTCCAAAATTCTGATATCTTAAGGGAGAAAGCTTCTTAAATAAAGTTATGCTTATGTCCCCTAGAGGTCTACTATTTCCGCCACTGCCTTCCGCCACTGTTCTTCCTGAACCACAAAGATGGGCCGTTATTGCCAGCAGGTATATCCCGTGGATTATTCGCTCGGATTCGCGGCCGACTTTAACGTTCACGCAACTCTCCTCGAGGTCTGGAATTAACTCGCGAGACTGAACTCGCAATTCCGCGAATAGCCGTTTCGTACATTCAACAGCAAATGTCTTAAAGCGAATCTCTAAACAGTTCATTCGTAACAAGTCGTGGAATTAAGTTGTTTGAAAAACAGATTTCTATTTGACTGAAAATAGTCTAAGACAGAGAGAGAGAGAGAGAGAGAGAATTGAACAAGGGAGACTCCCAGACTGGGACTTTAGTGTTTAGAGTAATATTCGAAACGCGCAATGTCATGCGTTAAAATGTTAAATCTTCAAAGAAAGACAGTGACAATTCGCATAATTCATTAATTCACAAGTTACGGAAATGAAAGCGCTAGCAGAGCGAATGATGAAGCATGTTAAAAGAATATATTCGGTGACGTTAGCGATCGTTAGTGCGGACGTTAATGGTAACAGGCGGAACGCGCAGCGCAGCGCGGGTTAGGGATGTAAATCGCAAAGTTTTAATCACCGTTGGCGGTGTGGCCGGTAGCGGCGCGTTAAAGCGAAATTGCGCCATACTAACAATGAAATACGTAAATTCTGTGCATCCGCGCGATTCAGGGCTAATGGCATGGAGTATCGTTATTTATGACCACGCCAAGGATAAATATTTCCGCGTAAGAAAAAGTATAATGCAAACACCAAATGGACCCGATACGTGTAACGCGACATTTTTCGCATTTTTATCGTTGCTTTAATGATATGGATTAAACAAAGAATTTTTAACGAATTTTACGATTAATTAAGCTCATTGCTTAGAAACGCAATATTGCTTTTATCGTCTATAATTTCTGTATCATATAATATTTTGATTTATTCAGAGATATATCAAATTGTTTCATTTAATTCTCTTCAATTGAATAAATAATCACAATACATTAAGTATAATAATACAAGCGATAACTCTCTCGAAAGTCGCGATTCGATATTCAATTCTTAGCTCGATGAGCTACTTAATCTTGCAGGATTATAAATTTCGGCGGCTTCAGGGACGATTAAACGTCCTCACGAGGGAGAAGATGACGCATCTTTCTTCTCGTTTCTACGGGAACGAAAAAAATCACTCGGTGGTGAAAATATAGTCGGAACATATCGCGCGGTGCGGAACATGGACAAAGCCATCGAGCCGCGTTCCGTCTCGTTCCAATTCCCCGGGGCACCATTTTCAATGGGTTCTAGCCCATCTTTATATTCTCCTCCCTGCCCTACCATCCTCCACCTTCGACGACATTCCAATTTATTCTCAGCTGCTGGCTGGCACGCTTTACGACCAAATTCCCTCTCGCAAGACGTTCTTCTCTCTATACCCTATATCTTCTCTTTCCGTTATTCTGTCCCTTTCTTTCTCTGCACCTTCTTTTCTGGCTTTTCACGATATTTGATCTTTCCTAATATCTTCATCTTTTTTCTTTTGTTTTAATATATCGCCGTTTATATCGTCAACCATTTATAATCCAGCCTTTACGAAATATTAAGTGCCTAGTGTACCGAATTATGGAATAAAATTTTACAATTAAATAATTAATAATTTATTAATAATTTCAATGGTAATTTCAATGGTTGTTATAAATTTTAAAATTTTGTATGAATAATATGTACAATAGTTCAGGCCTGAAAAAAATGAAAATGTTGATTTAACCCTTAAGGCGCATATGAGGTACCAGAAGACCTCAGTCCTCTTTTAAAGCAGCATACCACTTAAGCGTAGACTAAATGGGCACCTATGTCATTATCTATGGTTAGATTGTGAGTACTAATATACGATAGTGCAGTTGGTGAGCATCGTTATACCTTCAGTTTGGCTGTGGCTTTCGTCRWAGTYAYGTATAAWAGWTTTTYAAATAYCTTTTYTGAAAGYCTCAACAATAACACAATTTTTCCCTTAAAAGTACACTATTCAAGAGTATCTAGTTCAATTTTCAGCTTAAAATATTAAAAATTACAAAAGTTATGATTTTTTATGTAAAAAACGTTACTTTTCTCATTATTCGAATCATGATTTTTTCCTGATCCACTGAACTACATTTTGGTCAATCTAACAAAGAATTGTTAAAGAATACAACGTAAAGAATAGTTCAAATTTTTTTCACGCCAAAATTTCAAAAACTTCTTATTGCTTTTAGCAGCTTTTTTCAGTGGGGTCCTGCAAGACCCCGTATGCGCTTTATGAAATTCTGAGGTACGTGTGCGCCTTAAGGATTAATATTTTACTTTTACTATCTTATATTATTATTTCGCCTAACAAGCGTAACTTATTTATTTATCTTCTATATTCGAAATGCGTGCGGATCAATCCTTAATCTTTCCTTAATTGGGTCTTAATCGGGATCATTATCTATGTATTTATCCTGTTTCCCCTATTGACACTTCCTTGATTCCCACTTCTTTTTTTGCTGTATTTATCCTCGCGTTTTTTTTTTTTTTTTTTTTTTTTTTGCTTGTTACCGATTTTCGTCTCTTTGACTCCGAGGTTTATTATCGTGCTTTATCCACGAACTTTTCGACGGTTCGACCAGGCAAGGAATAAAAGCTCCGTAGCCTCGAAACTTTTGCTGCACACATACACGTGAGTGTAAATGGTCAAAGCGAAAGAAAGGCGTTAGAGGAAGGAAAAAAGGGAAAGAGGAAAAAGACGAACGAGGACAAGCAAAGGAGACAGATGGTGGAAGGCGCGGTGGAGAAGGCCCGAAGGGAGAGGGCCGACTCGTATTGCCGACTGGCAACATCAAAGAGCCATTCAAAAGTTCCTCGAGCCTTTGAGATTTTTCCGTTAAACGAGCTCCAGGCGGCCGATTCTTCGCTGGCAGGATAGAACGACGAGAATGAAGACGATGAACGGCGAGACCGCTGGATATCGATAGGGTCTCATAAAGATCCAATCGGACCAGCTGGCCTTGCATCACGCATTTTTACCGCATGTGAATAACGATAGAGATTGGAAATTGCGGAAGCAAATCTCGAAGATCAGATCTTTGCAAGATCAAAAAATCGAATTGTGTGAACGTTGTTCTCGAATTTTTTTAAAGGCCAAAATCGATAATTTTGTTTTTGTTTTAAAGATTATAGTATTAATAATAATTTATTGTTCATTTTATAAAAAATGAATTTGATAAGAGTCGTTTCTTTGAATTAGCGATATTATTCTACACGCTTAACAATATAATTCCAGTACTCTTATAAAGATCTTTTTTTTTATTAATTAACTTTCCATCGATCCCCGTCCGTCTTTGTCATTAATAGATCAACTCGAGAATTTTCGTTCGCGATATTTTACATCAGACAATGCATTACTTTATAGGATTCCACATTTTACGTTGTTACTGTAACAATAGAGCATAGTTTGTGCGACGCATGCATCGCCGGTACCTACTGCTGCCGCGACATCCGCGAGCGTGACGGCATCGAGCATCAAAGCAATTTGCGTAATGAATTTCGCCGCGGGCATGGGGAAAAAACCGTCAGTGGCGCGACGGGAAACGAAATGTGATTAAGGTCGCTATTGAGTTTCGCTCGCCATGCCTTGCCTTGCCTAGCGTAGCTCCGCTTACCTGGCCTCACTCCGTTAAGATTTCGTGCGTCAAGCGCGACTGAATAATTCAGTCACAAAACAAACGATCTTAGGAAGCGCGGCGATATATTGCCCCGGTCCTGACGACAACGACGACGACGACGACAACGACGACGACGACGACGACGACGAGGACGGCGGAGAGAGATGAGTCTTGTGTACATGTCGCAGCTGCCTGCATTGTGCAGGAAAGTAATCATGCTAATGTATTCTCGCTCGGATGTCGCGCCCGAGAGGCGAGAGTGGGCGAGGGTGGCGAGGTGGATTGCGAAGTTTATTCTTAAACACGATTAGCGATCCCGAAGGCGTGTCCCGCTCTGCCCCTCGTTTCCCAGTGAGGGGTACCGCCACGCCGGGAGAAAGTGAGAGGCATCCTGCGGGGCCTCCTTTAATCTCGCTGCCGCTGTACCGCGCAAACATCGGATTAACGATTCCAGAGAGACGAGACTGCCGGCGCGCGAGAAAGGCGAGACGTTCATCTTTTCCTCGATATCCCCGGCACGGAAAGGGCTCGTCTTTCTCTCGAAAAAAACGAAAGAGGATGATGCCGCTCCCGGTACCAACGACGCCGTAAACGATTACACGCGTTCTTTAATGCGCGTGTTAACTCACCTCGATGTCAAATACGCGGTTTGCGAGTAAAATTGAAACCCGCGCGTATCGGGAACGACAGCGGATTTCTATTCACGCTGTCGCAATTTATACATTTGCGCGATGGTAGATGTGTAAAGAAGAGCAGCGCGAGTAAAGCGGAAAATTAAAGTGTGACGAATGTCGATACTTGCATGATCGAGCAAATGTTTGAGATACGCGACAACACCAGATGTTTCGTCGATGGATCCGTCACGTCACATTTTTAATTCTAGTTATATATTGTATTTATATATTTTTATATATTTACCTCCGCGTATTGGCACATTTGATAATTGATATTTGATAATTGACATTTGATAATTGGCAGAGTAAAGTAATTTTTCTTTAATATTATTAGGTGTACAAATTAATTCAGTGCCTTTACCTTTGCACACCAAAAATTTTTTTGCTTAAATATTGGGATTTCGTAATCGATGTTATTGTTGTAGTTGGTTGTTGATCAAAGTCAATCCACGATTTTCTTCTTTTAGGATTGTCGTACAAAACCCATTTCTCATCGCCAGTAATGAATTTGCGAAAATTGATTAAAAGTAAAAGCATCGAATTAATTTGCACTAATTACTGTATGTACATCACAACATTGTTGAGCAAATGCGATAGTTGTAACATAATTACACATCATAAGTCAACATCGAAATAACATCGAAATAAAAACTTACACAAAATGACAACCATCAAAAAAGTTGATATTTTTTTCATCCATATCAGAACGACATTTGCAGTATGCAGCCAGAGAAAAATAATTTAATAAAAATTTCAAACGTGCGAAATTGATACGCGTGTTATGTCCTATCGGGTTAACGCGTGCAACGAAGCTGAATATTTAACGTGATCCTTGCGTAAATATATATTTTGGATTTGTCTACTATTTTATCAAATAAATAAATAGTAGAGTGTACATGGAACTTTCGACTCAAATTCAACCTGCGGTAAATGTGAAAAGGCATGTTTACATTGAGATTTTTATCAAAAAATCGCGCTGTGAAATTTGCCCGACTCAACTTTAAACTGCACTGCAGTCTGGAGCATCTTTCCTCGCGGACTTTGTCTGTACATCTCGAGAGAAACTTCTTAGTATCACCTTATGGCCATTAGCAAAGAACGCGGAGAGTCCGGAAGAGAGGTAGAAACGAGATGCCTTCTTAAATGCAACGCGTCAAGGCAGTTTCCAGTTCTGCGCAACGATCGGGAAGAAGACAAAATGAAAATAAGATGGTACGAGAGAAAGAGAGGAAATATGACAGCGATAGAACGGGAAGGAAAGAGATGAATCCCGACGTTTTAATTCGAGATGGAAAGGCTGGATGGAGAAGAGGAGGAAGAAGAAGACGAGGTGGAGGAGAGTGACGGTCGGGTCGGGCGTGCGTTCCAGATTTCTGGAGCCGTTCAATGATATTCCCGAAGAGAATGAAGGCGGAGGGCTCCGGATGGCCGCAATGGAGTTGGATTTTGCTGGAAGGCGAATGGCAAACCGGGTCGCACGGAGCTGGAAGATGCGGCTGTGTGTTCTCGAGTCTCATTCTCTTCCGTATTTTCCCCGCGCTCGTCGCGTACCTCTTCCATACCTCTCTTTTCCTCTCTCTATTCTCCGTAAGTACGTGTCTATCTACATATGCGCACGCGATCATGTTATACCATGCGACCGAATAGTATCCGGGTGCACCGATCGATCTCTATCTGACTCCGAGATGCGATTGACAGGTCCGTGTGGGTTTGTGCGAACCATCCGGAAAAATACAGCTCGCGAGGAACGAAGCTACATTCTCCTCTCTTTAGCCGATATCAATGCGATTTTGGCGCTGATCGACAGTATCTCTCGCAAAACGGAAGAACGAGACTGACAAGCGAAACATTTAACCGTACAAGTCTGCGAATATCTGTCACATTATTTCGTAACTAGAAAGATCAATACATTAAGATCTAGTTAATAATAAACAGAGATTGTTTACGTACATATTTGACTTTTCAAATATTGATTATTTAATTTAAGTAATAAGATATTTTTCAAGATTTAAGATTACTTAGGATTTCTTAGAAAGAATCTGTTATTAATATTAGAATTTAATTTTAAAATATTTTATTATATACATATATATTTTTTTTTTCGGAATGTTTTTTTTAACATAGTAATCTAATCTTTTTGTTATCTAATTTTATTTAGTATAATATAGAATAATCCCGTGGTAAGAGATATAATTTCTATTGTTATATATTTCTTGGCTTGAACCTCCTTGCGGAGGGAACATTTTTTTGTAAAAAAAAATCCAGATAGATCGTTCTTTAGAAAATCTAATTCTGATTGTGCGCGATAAACCACGTGCTATCGCATAGCTTCACCTATTCATGATCGAAGGAATGATTTGTATCTCCTTTCCTCGTGGGTCTCATTCCTATCGGGCCGTAATCAACGATTATAATGATCGATCTAAATTCAACGACGATCTTATGGCGCAGGCGACAATTTATTAACGATCGATTTGCAATGTAAATTCACGACGAAGCCTCAGCGAGCGGCGCGTTACGACGATCGATAGCGACTTGGTCGATGCGCGTGATCATTCCGTCAGTGACAACTATGACTCGCGAGAGTCGCCGATTGGCTGGTCACGTAGTACGGACGTTAATTACGCTTCGGTCCTGACTAAGAGGGAACTTTGTTCCCACGGGGATTAGACCCTCGCCGGATTCCGGAACCGTGCGGCGACGGTTCCGCCCGCTATTAACACCAGCACACCGGATACATACAGAATGGGATGACGTGCTGCTTCGTTACTGCTCTCGTGACATCTCTTCTTTCTGACGAGGTCAGGTTGGGACCGACCCCATCGAGGCGTTATGAACGATAATCCGGTGGATTCGACAGTCATTGAATTTCGCCGTCGAGATAGTCTTTCCCTATTATGTATGTATCGTGAAAGTGCCACCATTTCACCGAATAAATTATTTAGACGTGTTTTTAAGAGTTATATATGCCACTTGTGCTTCTTCACGGAAGAACGGAACCTTACTCGCACTCACGGGTATTTTGCAGCCTTTTACGTCTTTTGTATAAATTACTATATTTTCTTATATTACATAAGCGAAATACGTAATTCAAATAATAATTAAAAATTGAGTAATCAAGAGATGCACTCGATTGCCTAATAAATCAGTTGAAAGATCATGTATGTATAATATTGCAATCTTCGATTTCGCGTATGATACAGATCTGATTAGAATTCGTGAGATCGATCATTGCAAAATGGACTACTATCGCGCCGGTAAATCAAGGGTCATGAATAAACTTCATGTGTCTTAGCCCTTAAGAGCCTTAGGCTCGCCGCTGATGCAGCCTCCGGCAATGCCGTGTAATTGCATAATTTATCGTGGACGCAGTGAACCGCGCGCTAATGGATTTCCGAAATAAATTTTAATAATCGCCCGAGGCGAGCCGTATCTGTGGCGATTAATTTTCGAGTCGGTATAGCGCATTTGTGGTTTTATATCGATAAATAATAGATATTTTTCTCAACAACAAAATAAAATGCTAGAAATAGAAAGACATGAATAACCTTACATCCTTTACTATTTTTGAAGATGTGAATTTGACTACTGCGTATGTAAATTTTGAATAAATATGTAAATGTAATCTAGTAAGTATGCTTGAAAATAACCAATCAATCAGTTTCAAATTAGATAATTTCTTTTCATTTCAAATTCCATAATGATACACGCGCAGCGTATTAACAATTCATATAATGTATTATCTACAAAATCGCATTAATATATACATATCGTATGTGTGATGAGTGTTTTAAATGTTTTACAATTAAATACCTTCATTTCCAACGAAACAGCTGTAAATAATAGAGGCTAATTTCGTGATTCATCAAACACGGTGCGTTTACTTGATTACTCTCAAAATAAATGCAGGTATTTATATACCGGAGATAAATTATGGTTGGCACAGTTTTCAAGAGATTTAATTAATTCATTTGAAGTTTATTTACTAATTGTGATGACTAAGAATAACGTTCGTTATTAAGGTTTGAACGTAATAAAGTACGTTTAATAAATCAAATATATTTTTATTCCTAGATATAAAATAATAATAATAAGTTATACTTATTACAGTGCGCACAATTCAAAATTCCTTTAAGTGCTTAATGCACAAATTACATTAACGTGAGGAAATATCGCCATCGCCCCATTCAATTGCATAATTTATTCAGTGTAACGTATTCCCTAATGGATTTCCAAAACACATTTCGACAGTCCGACGAAAGCAACTGACGCTATGGATGCAGAGTAGCGAGATCACACGTTACCGTTGGAAGTGCAACGGAAGAGGCATGTGCGAGTGCAGCGCATAAATGGGTATTAACCTTTAAGTGATACAGCGGCGTGGCAGGGGTGTAAAGCGGGTCGATTGACGTCTGAGAACGTGTCGGTGCCTCGATCAGAAGTACCCCAAGCGGAGCAATATATACGCCCCTCTTCCGATCTCGGTGAAACTTGACACGTTGATACCGCGTACAACGTAACTACATACCTATCGGACCGTCTTGAAATAAAACAACCCTTCATCGTCGCTAATTTATCGTGAAAAACGAGGCGTTTAACGAGCCAAGATTAATGAATCTCCAAGACCGCGTTCGATCGACCGCATCTAACTAATTCTTCAACGTATCGCACGCAACGTCTCAAAAATGATGCGATCGAGCACTGCTTGCTTGCTTTTCAGGATCAATTTTGCAAACAAGCTAGTCCACTCCGATCCATTCGGAAGCGACGCGAGCGTGAGCAGCCGCACGTCTCTTCTCTATCTCGGTACATCGGTCGGGATAAACGTAAGTACGATCCTACATAAGGCTCCCGTCGCTTATCTGTTCCGTAACGTATGCGCCGAATGGGTATGCAAAGAAGGCTCGCCTTACGATCGGAGAGGATCGCGGGAATGGATGGAGAAGAAGGATCGAAGGAGTTGCGGTTGAAGAGGAACGAAGGAACGGCGAAATGAAGGGGAAGATCCGGGGAGAGGTTGCTCAAGCGGCGGTGTGTTACAGGTGCCGAGGTGCGAGAGCTTGCATGAGGTAGGGATAACGGTAACGCTCGAGTCGAGCGGAATATAGAGTAGGTCTAACCGGCGAGGGGTGACTGGTACACATGTAGGTTCGAGGACCAGGGTTTGCACGACCCACAAGTGGCGGCCACGGACGGAGCCCGTGTGTGCACAAGCAGCCCTCTACTTGCCGTGGATTCCTCACCATCATCCATTCCCGCCCATTCTCCGACTAAACATCGCGGCCGCTCTCTTCGAAAGCGACACGCTGATATCTCTTTAAAAATACTCCTCGACCGTCTCGAGAAACCGTGGCGGCTTCGAACGTAAAAAGGGTTGTAAGTGCTAAAAATGAAGCTTTTAGGAACGCTGTTTTTATAAATATGATAGTGCATTCCTCCCCGAGTTTTCATACATTCACCTTGTAACTCGTAAATTTTATCATAAATAGCGTCTACATTTTTTTACAGACACACGAATGTAGAGTGTTTTTCAAAATGTAGGCTGATATCAATATAACTGAGATTAATGTTAGATTGAAATATAACCTGTTTTTTGCACTACATCGAAACTTTCTATTTCGCTATCGCTAAACTTCAAATGTATGTTTATTTCATTTTAAGTGCAACGAGTGTGCACTAATTCAGCCACAAAGAACAGACCTATTCTAAACGCTAATGTATAATAATAATAAGATAAATTTAGCCCGATGAATAATAAAGCAGGTCTAAGTTTACACTCATAATCGTACAGCATACATTCACGTGCGCACATACATACAAACACGAGCAAATGCCTGTGATCTACTTTATAAAAGAGAAAATATCATCTTTTTATATCTGCATGAGTTTAAATATAAATCCACTAACATCACCTTTGCCTCACACAAAGTATAACACACGAAAAGAACGATGTTTATTGAGATATCTAAAAATTTAGCTAGATACTGAAAATAATTTTGTTGAACTATCAAAGTTATTATGTAGGACGCTCAAGCATAATGAGTCATGTTGCAAAAAATTTTGACATTCTAGCAACCAGCTTGGACATTCTACATAATTATTTTAATGGTCTAACAAAATTATTTTTAGATCCGTATGTACTTAAATTTTTAAATACTTTAGCAAAACCGGTCTTTCTAATTTGAGAAACAAGATAGAATTTCACTTATTTCATACTAATACGAAATTCACGTTGAATTCTTTAGCCATTATCTACGTTTGATTATCGTTCATTATTATTTTGTCGGAAGAGTTAACGTGTCGCACTGTCGTTTCTTTCCGATTAATTTTCTTCAGATTTCGAGTGCGCAGTGGAGAAGCGGCGCCATCGATCGAATGATGAACGTTCTTGCGACGGGGATGGTTTACTTCGCCGCTTTTCGGCCCGACCTATTTTTAGTAACCGATATTGGTGTTTACGCGTCACGGATGTTATTTTGTCGGAGGTGTTTCATCATTCACGTTGTGCCTATTGTGTCAAGTCGAGCAAACAGTTTTGCGCGTACGCGGCGTAAATTTATGTGACCAAACGTTTCAGAATAACAGGTCTGTAAACGAGTACGCATTAAACCTTTAGGACGTGTGCTCTTCTAGTTATTTCTATCTCGCTGCAAAAAGCTCAAACACCTACCGTTCGTGAAAATAAATTCATCACCGTTCTTTGAAATATGCTCCACGACGATATTCCTTTAAAGATGTCTTCACGTTCGAGTTCTTCCGCTTATTAGATCTTCGTGTTCTGTCGGTACTTATATAACATCTTCAGTTTCACTGTTTGCTTCCGATAAAATCCATCCCAATTCATCTTTGTGCATCGCTCGATTCGTTGACGTATTTTATTTAATGCCACATTTTTATAAATCTAAAATGATTCTTGAAATATCAATGTAACGTGGCTACTTTATTCTATATAATTATTACTGCATTATTTTTACCGTTCTATCTTTATTATTTTTATTCAATGCAACATCAACATTTCTCTCATTGATGAAAATAATCTCTTATATAAAATCTCATAAATGAAGCATGAAAAGCACTTTTCGAAATATTCGTGCTGAATTAATATTACCGCCGCCAACAAACTAAAAGATTTATAAATGTTCCGAGCATAAAACTTACTATGTCGGGATAAAATTTTTTCAATAAAAAAAGAAGATAGCGAAATAATCCGTTGAAAAAGATAACGCTGGAATCATATTATACTGAAATGAAACACGCCGTGGAACATCCGTAATTGCGAGAGCGTTGACATAATGATAGGACATAACGCAACATATCAGTCTGGAATTCCGAGGTTTCACCTTCGCGCATACGCGTTTATTGCATCGTTTCCTAACATCTACCGATATGTAATTACCACTTTCCAGCGCAAGTTTCCGCTAGAAAGTGTACGAATGCCATCTTGCTATAACGTTTTAACCGTTCGTACTATACTTCTAGATTCTCCTTCCAGTTCACGAGAGTAACGATGGACGAGACGCCATTTGGTACAGGCATTAAACCGATATCGCGTTGATTTTTCATTTTTCTGAGAATCGCTGCTCGGACGATCTTCTGTTATCGGCAAGTCGTTATCGTCACGCGCGATTCTGATCCGCTAATATCTTCCCTGCGAGGAGAGACATATCCGGTAATGACTGCCACTCGTGAAGAGCGCGGTATAAATTCTTCAAGAGTATAGATTATGGAATTTTGAACATACTTGCCCCTTTTCTGATTTAGTAGAGCTACAGTAACGAAGGGAAACATGCCGCGCGAGAACATCGGGCACGGCTACGCTAAATAATTCCGACGCCTGCAAACGGGCAACGAGGAGCGCCATTGTACCACCCTTACGGTGTACGCTGCAGAAACGATTTGTGTAACACCGCTCGAGACTGTTGTTTACTTAATGTTTGATGACACGTATGTATCCGCGCGCCGTGGCACAGCCTCACGGTGCCGTGGTTGCCGGATTAACGCGGAGAATTAGACATGTGTCTGAACTCAGTGAAATCCAAATGAATGGGCCAATAAATCGAGAGGTCAATTCTTGCGACAATCTCAGTATGACAAGAATGATGCGATTCCTTTTCGATATTTTATGAAATTTTAATCAGTGATTAAGACAATAATCGATTGAAAAATCTAGGAAAAATAATACACGTTTAACATGTAATTTATCTAATATTTTAATTAAAAGTTATTATTATATTATAATATTTATTATTATTATTTTCTAGGTAGCAATTGGTCTTTAATGTGATTAAATAATTAGATTATATAACTATTATACTTAATGCAGTCACAGTAAATAAAGTTATAATTTAATATTAGAAAACTAATTCTATTTATTTCAATTAACTGTCATTTTAATTTTTTATTATTTGTCCATATGAAAAACTTTATATTATTAGTTTTAAAAATATTTTTGTACGTAATTACAACTTTTTTAAATTTAAACATTGCATAGAAAGAACGATTTTGAAATAAATTGAGATAAATACAGATCTGAAAATAATTTTGTTGGATTATCAAAATAATATAAAACGCTAGTTGTTAGAATGTCAAAACTTTTTGCAGCATTGCTCATGCTTGAATTTTCTCAATTATTTTAATGATCCAACAAAATTATTTTTAGATCTGTATTTAGTTAAATTTTTAAATAAAAGTTTAAGTAAAATCTTTTCTTTTCGTCTAGATGCGCATGTATAATATATAATAGCACCGAGTGAAAATTCCACGTTTCTGCCAAATTGCTGAGTTTCATAAAATTCCATGGCAATCAATCGCTGGCTAGTTCATTATCAATAATTTCCAAAATTAATTCCCAAGTCCAACAAAGCCGATAAGCCCTGGAATATCGCGCCGCATTATTATACCCGAAAATGAAATTCTCTCGCTGCAAAGCTATCTTACGGCGCAGTGTCTCGTCGTTAACATTAATCTCTGCCTCGTACACTGACGCGTCTTCTGCTTCTTCCACCCTGCTGGCAGACATCATCACGGTATCTCTTCAGCCCCTCCGCGCGCTCCGTCCAGTGTCGCTGCGTAAATATTTGCCACGCGCGTTAAGGGATGAAAATAATAAGTCGGCAGCCCCTTGAGAGAAGCTTTCCTCACTTGAGTTTAGGAGCGCTCATAAAGAGGGCAAAGTCACTTTTGAGCAAAATGCCGCTAAGTAACGCGTTACCAGGCGCGACCCTCGGATATCGAGCGGCACTCATTGTCTCAATTACGTGGAACTTGAACGAGAGCGTGCTCGTTGAACCACGAGAGCCACTTGCCTCGTATGCGCTTTCTTTCGGTTTCTTTGTTGGAAAAGTACTCACTACATTATCTAAGCTCATGCATAAAGTTGATTTCTAACGGATTTACAAAGGACAGTGAAAATAAATCAACTATGTGCG
>JANQDE010000072.1:68982-86311 GCA_037157785.1 Cephalotes varians
CGTGCGTGCGTGCGTGCGTGCGTGCGTGCGTGCGTGCGTGCGTGCGTGCGTGCGTGCGTGCGTGCGTACGTACGCGCGCGCGCATATATGATGGGGGGAACCCGGGGACGTATATGTAGACTTAATTCGTATATATATATATTTTATACTGTTAATTTTTTTTAATTAAAATTCGAAGATGTATAAAGAAAACGTACTTTTGAGCATGTGTAAACGAATGTAAACGAAAACGATATTTTAAGAAAATTTAACAAACTTCTTTATCCAAATTATAAGATACAATATTGATTTCTTGTAATAAACTGGAACCTACGGATTTTGGATTATTTTCTGTGGATTTTCTTTATCTTTGGATTTTGGAAAAATTTGGATTATTTTTAGATATATTTAGAATGTGAATTTTGTTACAATCCAAGAATTACAAGGACAGACTTTGTGTATATCGATTATTTATTTCGGTGAACCGATATAACGACAATCGCGCGTGACACTTGGAAATTATGTTTCGTATCGAGTGTCTGTTTTAAACTCTTCGTGACATGCGGCACTTTTGGCCGTGAGAAATTACACGTGCCACGCAACACCGTGACCGTGTCAAATCGCGAATTTAAATACGAGCGGCTGAGATGGGGCAACAAATCGGCCATTAAATGCAAAACGACGGAATGTCGGATGCAGATTACGGAATTTCCTTAATGAAAAGTTGATGGTAACGCGATTATATAATTGAGGCGCTGGGAATGATGCATGGCTATCCTGAAAATCCCAATCCTAATTTTGTAAAAATCTTTAAAGATCTTGCGAGATTTGTGGTTCATTTTTCCTTAACTAAAATAAATGTATTTCACTAAGGCATCAATAATTTTTTCTTTGTGGCTTATAGTTCGAAATCCTATTTTCGGTTTTTCAATTCGCATGAATCGAAGAATCTGTTGATCACATTTCAATCGCAGAAGTAGATTTCGTTACAAAGTTTCGTCAAACAGATTTCCGTATTCTCGGGTTTTGAGTAATAGCATTTATGTACCACATATAGTCATTGCAACGAGATACTTACCATTGATAGTTCACTAGAGTGAGAAATACATGTGTTGTACATAACAATGTTTCCTTTTTTGAAACAAAAAAAACGCGAGAGATAAGAAAACATAACAAGAATATATTTTTCCAACTACTAAACATAACTTTGTTTCTCAAACATTTTTGCATAAGTTTAATCACAATATTGCAAATTATACATAAAAAATATGAAGAGAGCGAAAGAAACGAAGATTCGCATGTTTTTCGTTATTTATATAATCAACAGTTACAATTATTTAAATAACTTTTTACTTAATATTTACCATCATCACACGAAAAGAACGGTTGTACTAAAGTATTTTATTTTCAGCTCTATGTCTATTATATCTAAATTTTAAGATACAAAAGATACATTAGCAAAATCGTGCTTTACGTATATCGGAGTTATAAGATACCGTTATAATTGTCATTATAAATTTTTGAGCTAAACTTTTAAAAAAGTACTTATAAAATAATAATAAACTAAGACGGAAAAAAACGATTTTGCTAAAATATCTAAAAATTTAACTAGATACGGATGTAAAAATAATTTTGTTGGACTATGAAAATAATGATGTGAAAAATAATGATAAAGAAACTCAAGCATAATAAACAAAAAAAAATTTTGATATTGATTGATGATTGATTTTCTAGCAACCAGTTCGAACGTCCTACATAATTATTTTGATAGTTCAATGAAATCATTTTTAGATCTGTAATTAGCTAAATTTGTAAATACTTCAGCAAAATCATTTTTTCAGTAGCTTCGATTCCTCTTTAAAGGAAAAATTTTTTTCGCTTGAACGGCGAATTATTATTCTAGAAATGCCGGTCACGGCTCGACGGGAGGATCTTCATCTTACTGTTTTCGTCCTGCCTCGCTGTCTTAAGCCACCCAATTTACGGTGCAAACATTAAGGTCGTCATAAAGAACCGACAGTCTTAAGACGTCATAAATCGTGCCGCCCTTCCGCGCGCCACAACGTCGACTCTCCGCTACCCTCTCTTTTCTAGCGTGCGTTCCTTTCGCTCCAGTTTTGAGGGTGAATCTGCGAAAGCGCGCGGCACGGCAGGTGTATTTCACTTTCGTGGCTGTAGTTCTCTCGAGCACGCGTGCCAAAGCAGCTTACCAGGAATTTCGTTGCCGTCTTTTGCCCGCCTGAGAGAGAAGATTGCGGGCTGAAGTTGCGCGCTACCGCTGTCGACGGAACAAAAGCATCCTCCTCCCCCTCACTCAAATATTAAATTTGCCGCGGAGCGGAGAGAAAATGAAAAAATTAATTAATAATATGGCTGAATACTAAATGCGTTTGTTTCACGCGTTGACTTTATAAAGTTTACGAGATTTGATGATGCTCACGTCCAATCTCACTCAGCGAATTAGATGATGAAATGATGAGCTTGACACAACGATGCACTTATTAAATGTAATTTTCTTGCACGAAAAGAACGATTTTATTGAGGGATCTAAAATTTTGTTAGATACAGATCTGAAAATAATTTTGTTGGACCATCAAAATAATTTTGTTGGAACCTTAAAAATAATGAGCGATGCAAACAATTTTGATATTCTAGCAACTAATTTAAAAGTTCTACAATTAGTAACAAATAGTTCTAATTATTTTGATAGTTCAACAAAATTATTTTTCTGATCTGTATGCTGTTAATATTTGAGATCTTTCGGCAAAATCGTTCTTTCTGGGTTTGAAAAAATTGTTATAATAATGATATGCGTGCATTCGCGTGAGTACGGAAAAATATATACTATTTTTCATGAAATTTATTTCTTTTATGATTCAATATGTAACTGTACATAGATGTAATTCACAGTATCTTAATTGGTAAGTAAGTAATCTTAATTGGAATTATTCATAAATGATTTTATTTCACACTGTTTTATAATTTTCTAATTTTTTAAGGCGCTTTGAAATTTATATTATAATAAAAATTATATGAGAAATATAATAAAAATTTAGAAATATATATAGAGAGAGAGAGAGAGAAAGAAACGATGTAGGACAAAAATTAATCATTTATTTAATATATATTAAATAAATGATCTTAATCTAATAATTTTTTCATCTTTTAATTTTGCATGCAATTAATAAAATACAGCATAAAAAATGACGACTGTTCTTCCAACCTTGTTATAATATCTACAGATAAAATGACTGCTTTTTTTAGAGCTCAAATAAATTGTACAAACTAAATATGACAGAAATGTCCTTATCGAAATAGCGTTCAGATTACGCGATCAAGAAATAGATGGAAAGCTTGAAACCTCTTTATATGCGACAAGGTACCCGTAATCAAAATCTATCGGCTCCATTCGCCAGTCGCATATTCGAGCGCTATATCTATATCTAGACGCGGCGCCGTATCTAAAACGAAATAAATCTTCCGGGAGAGGAAAGCGGATTAAAAGAAACTGAAAATCTATCCGGCGATAATAAGGACGAGCGTTACATCGGAAGATTGAGTCGCGGAATAGTTCCGCGCGGTAATTCGAGGCGCAAATAAATCGATATCCCTCGTGTTCACTGGTTGTTATTATTAATGACTTTAGTGCTCATCGTTGCGGCGATAACGAGATATTAGGTAGACTCTCCGCTATGTAAAATTATAGAACAGTTTGGCGAGAGAACACAGACGTATTTCCGCATAAGCGGTGTCATTATCATTTTAGCGTAATTAGCGTTAGGTAATTACTGAACATATTCATCATAGCATGTCTGGATATCATCCCGGATAGTATTTATATCGTCAGGCGGCGCATATTCATAGGCATTGCACGCATGCACAACGTAGACAAACTGCAATAATGAGGCATGATGTGCAAGATTTTTTTTCATCACGTGTGAATTCGCTCGAAATAATTCTGTAAATTAGATTCCGTTAGGCAAATTCCCGATAAATGAATTCAAATTGTTCATCTTTTTTTTTAAGTTTTAAACAAATTAAAATAAACAATTACATTAGAATCAGATGGTTTATCGAATAGAAAGAGTAATGGCACACAGTAAATAACTTGTAAATAGCAGTGTGATTTTAATGCGATCGGTTTAAATTTCTTTAACGACGAAGAATGTATTTGTCTCGAAATTCAGATGCCGGAATTCCGTGCTATAATACAAACGTAACGTGACACAGTTTGGTAACTATCGTTACAATTATACGGCGCGGATGAATGCCAAAGCCAGACAAACAATGGAAGGCAAAATGAGTCCACGAAGATGAGAATACTGAATTGTGACAGTTGCATTGCCGGCAGAGCTGCCATTATCGCGACCGCTCGTGCGTGTGCACACACGTGCGCGCGGATGCGTTTTCGCGTGACATCCGCCTAAACCGCTCTGTTTTGCAGCGCGCACAACAGATACACCGTGAATGCGAATACCGCGTGTAAAAGGCAGCTCGCGAGACAGATGCGCGGCAGTGGGTGGTGTTAATAATGCCCGACGACGGTTCTTACGAGTCGCCTTACATTGGGAAGGCAACGTCGCTGCTTGCCAAAGTGACACACCGTATGCAATTTAAGCATCTATGGTACGCATCCGTCATTGCGAATATTCGCAAGAGATGTGTCACATGCCTCATGTGCATATAATCTATCGAACGCATTTCGTCGTCAGAATCTTCGTAAAAAAAAAAGATTTGTGACGATTTAAGATGCAATATTAGCAAAAGACAAAAGATAGATGTAAATATATCTGATATTCGTACGTTTGAATCTTTTTCGAAAAAAATACCGTATCAAAATAATACCTTTAAATTAAATACTTTTAAATTTGTGTGTTACATAACGACAAATAAATTTTGCCGAAAATACTCGCGAAAGAAAAGTTGTGGAGTAATTTTCATGTTTATAATATAAAAAAAATTACAACTATTTTATTTTGAGATCATAGACTTGAAAGCGACAAATAATTATCCGAGATCGATATCTTATCCAATTATTATTTTACATAGAGAAGTTCCTTATCCAGAGATATAGAAGCAGACATGCTAACTTTGTTTAACCGTTCGATGAAACAGTTTCGGAGGAGCCGTTTTTGATTACCTTGCGCGGTGCGCTACGTGAGTCGTAAATGTCGATTATTGTGAATTATCGAGCCCAGCATAGATGCAAGTTGGAAGTTTCCAACTCGTAAGTCACAGAGTCGTATCCTTGTGCGAGCAGTGTGGTATATATATGAAAGTATACTTCCCCGCGCACGCACTTGGATATATCTGGAAATTATACCCATAATGCCGCGGGACTCGAAGAAATTTACTGCCGTAACGTACAACGTAACAAATATACGAGTGTTAAAAATGTGGGGAATCTAAATTTCATAAGAAAATGCCGAGGGAAATACGCCTGTGCGCGCACAGGTGTTCCATTACAACGTCGAATACACAAACCCACAGCGTTTAAAAGTTCAGTATTTCCAAAGTGTCCACTCGATAAATTTAAATTTTGTTATGCTAATTTAAATTTTATTACGGAAATTTGTTATGAAACTCCTGAATATGTACTATCTTGCCTGGGTTATGGCATCCCTTTTCGATAATGCTACGTATATAAGTTGTAAAATGAGATGATAATAATTGTTACATAAATGAGTACTTCACGATGAACACCGCGGTAATCGCGGTAAAACGTTAATGATAATGGTATCATTTTGTCGAAATTACTGCGTGCCGCGCGCGCTGCAACGTATTATGTTTAACATAAAACTTAATATCGATTTACTTCATGAAAACTTACGTTACAATCATTTACTGTGTATATTTTGCATAAAGGTATGTAATATAATGTAATATAATTAAATCGACGCAACGTGAAAATCATTCAAGATTTTCTTGTACCTATAGAAAAAGTTTAATAATTTTATTAAAAATTTGAGAATTAATTTCATTTAAGAATTGTATCATTCTTTCATTTTTTATATTACTTCGTAATGAATTAAAAAAAAATAATTACATATACAATTCAAAATATACGATGAGATTTAATAACAAAATATAGTTCTTTTCCTCTACCTACAATTTTATAAAACAACCCCGTTGAGAGAAATCGATATCAATTTCACTATATTAAAATCCAATTATTTTCAGATATTTCCACGTCCGATTTATTAGAGACAATTAATCCGGAAATAGTCATCCAGTTTTTTATTGTAAACGATCATCTGAGGTGATTTTTACATTTCAATTAAAAGTCACTATTATTAATTAGATATTATATATTATTGAATGTTTGACTTATGTTTGATTTATTAGTATTTCAGGTTATTTATGTATATAGATAATGTATATAGATAGATTTACTTAATAATTTTTTAAAAAAGTAAGAATACATGAAAAGAACGATTTTGCTAAGAGATCTAAAATTTTTTTAGATACAAATCTGAAAATAAATTTTGTTGAACCATCAAAATAATCTTGTTGAATCTTAAAAATAATGAGCAATGCTGCAAAAAAGTTTGATAATCTAGCAACTAGTTTGTCCGGTCTACATAATTATTTCGATAGTTCTACAAAATTACTTTTCTGATCTAGCTAAAATTTTAGATCTTTCAACAAAATCGTTCTTTCCGTGCAGATAGGAAAAAGTAGGCATAAAGTCTCGATCAGTAAAAAAAACTACTATGACAGAGTTTCATTCTTTCGTTGTAAAAATCAGATGACTATTCCCGGATTAATCATCGAGATAAATTCTAACGCGCCAGTAGATCCGATCGCGCAATTGTGTACGTCAAATGCACTTTCCGCCGAGAAACTTCCACGACAGTGTATCGATTATATTGCCCCCGACGTTGTCTCGAGTAATGCGCTCGCAATGCAAACGCCTTCGGCGTTATTAACGCCGTCGCAGCTTCGATCCTCATGCTCGCAACAACCCCTTTCCATTTAAGATTCTCATTCCTAGCACGATAACGCTCAGGTAACCGGGACGACGACGAGGACGATGGCGACGGCGATGACGACGGCACCCTTGTCGCAAGGAACGTCGTGGAGTCGTGGTTTAATTATCTTTGCCTCCATGAGTCGACGGGGCGCCGACTTACCGGTCTGCGGTACCCTACCTACCTACCTTGCGACGACGTGACATCGTTCCTAATTTTCAACCCCCGCCGATTACATTATTAATACCAACGCCAGAGCAAGCCGACGCGCGACGCCAGTGTCGGGGCAAGAAGTTTTTGCCCAAGATTGCCGGAGATGGGCATACATATGGATGCGAGGACGCGCCCGACCAGATCCGGAATCAGCCGTGTTATTAGCGATCCTGCCGATCGTGCGGACGTTTCCATTTATTTCCCTACGCCTTGAGAATTCAAGATGCGTCGCGCGTGATTGCGTCACGCGATTTCGCTTATCTTAAGATTCGAGATACCTTGAAATTCTCAATTAGTTAGTCGTATGACATTTGCGAATAGTATGAATAGCTATATTCATCGAATTCACATTCGTTGTTTATTTGTGCCAATTCGCTAGTGAAGCGGTTTTTTCGAAATTAAAGGGCGTGAATCATCACGAATCGAGGACAGTCTGGCGGAAATTTTACGAGATTAAGATTGATTCGTAACTATCCTAAATATTGCAGTTATATTGATATCGATACTTTTGGTTATCTTTTGATTATATTAATGAATATCCAGAGATCTCGCTTTGAATATTCGGGAGTAATCATTGGATATCAATTAAATATCAATGTTTACATTTATTTTTATGTAATCCTGGAAAAAACGGTTTCACTGAAATATCTAAAAATTTAACTAGATACAAATCTGAAAACAATTTTGTCGGGTCATCAGAGTAATTAAAACATTCTAGCAGCCAGTTGGAGCGTATCTACATAATTATTTTGCTAGTTTAAACAACATTATTTTTAGATCTGTATCTAATTAATTTTTTAGATATTTCAGTAAAATCATTCTTTCCGTGTATCTACTAGCATAATAGTAACGGAACTAATTTCATTTCGCATAAAGCAACTTCTATCAATTTTTTGGGCAATAAATAAAGATATAACACAATTGATAAATTATTTATATAATTGGAAAGAAAATACAATTTGTAATCCTAGGGTGATTTTTACAGAAAGAATGAAGCTCAGTCATAGTAGATTTTTTACTGATCGAGAATCTATGCCTATTTTTTTCTATCTGCATGGAAAGAACGATTCTGAAAGATCTAAAATTTTAGCTGGATACAGATTAGAAAAGTAATTTTGTAGAACCATCGAAATAATTATGTATAATTGAATAACAAAATTAAACACTTTTCGGCATTTCTCTTTTCGACTCTTATTAGCAGCATTTTTTGTTTTTCATATAGGTTGTTTAGCGTACATCCATTTTCTTCTTTAAACATTTCGCCTCATATTAGCGAACTCAACTGTTTTCTATAAGCGATAATAAGCGGCATTTGAAGTAACCGCCAGGCGTAACGCCGCACACGCTCAACTGATCTGATTTCCACAATTTCCGCAGTAGCCTGGCGGATTGTCATGCGAAACGCGAATGAAGCCGTAATTTAACGCGCGCGCTCGACGAGGAAAACGCGGGCCATCGGCACGAGCGAAAGAGAGCCGCGGCGGATAAAGCGAGCGGGTTGACAGCGCGCGAGGGACGGCGAGCGGGAAAGCGGTAGAGCGGAAAATAATGCAGCGTGCGGAATTACAAATTACACGCTACTGGAGCGGTAGGTAGGTCCCACCCTCGCGCGGCGTGGCAGAGGGGCTCTGTTCGTTCCGTTGATTACACAAACAACATTCGTCGCAACGCGGCTGACAGAGAGAGAGAGAGGGGGGGGAGGGGGAGGGGGCGAGATATGCTGATAGAGTGAACGAGTAAGCGAGAGAGGGAGAGGGAGGAGGAGAGAGAGAGAGACAAAGGCACAGCGATATGAGAGCCGCGAGTATCAAACGCGGTCGTTACAAAGCCCACTATTAATCTTTATTACAAACAATCCTCTGTGTTAATTCCGTGTAATTTCCCGCCAGTCATGCTCTAAACGCGCTCGCGCGTACACTCAAAGTGTCGCAGACATATCGCTTTTGCATATGGCTGTAGAGATGCAACTCTATACAGTCTTTAATCGTGTGCTTTAAAGCGATACGTAAGAAACGGTGTCTCATGATTAATACAGATACAGGTATAGAATTCATCATTTTTTACGGTTTCAATACGGATTGACAAATAATTCCGCTGGTTAGCAATAATTGTTAAATGACGATCTGAGAGTTTAACGCGAACAGATGGGTAAAGCTGTACATGGTGTATGTAGAAATAAGTTTTTTTAATTCGACGTCCCTCTTTAGTCCAATCAACGCATGTAATCACTTAAGTATGTGCCCGTGCAAGCATTGCATCGTTTCGACGCGAGTTTTTTAATTTCGACTCTTTCCATATCGCTTTAATTATCGCAAATCGGAATATTTTACGCGTCCGGTAGAACAATCATTGAAAAAAATCCGGATATATTTTTGAGAAGATTTTCCTTTTTTCCTAGCTGTAATCCGCGCAGCAATGAAAAGCAGTGCGCGATGTTTCGCGTAAGTGGTGCGTGAAATTGCGTGCGAATTGCGCACGGATAACGCGTGCCGTGGCCGTAAACAATGATACCATGCAAATATTATACGAAACGAGACCCGTGGCAACGTCACGGATTTATTGGAAAACTCGATACTCTCGCGAAGTCCCGGTCTCACGAGAACACGCGACGTGTATACATGCGTACATAAAACAAGATAATTCCTGATCTCCGCGGATTTCGTACGAAGCACGCTTTTGCTCCTCATAAACAAACTGCGGAAAAAACTATGGGAGAAACGATGTGCAATGTTGTGCGCCTTAACGCAAACCCTACAGAGCACTTGATATTTTTTACATGGTTTTGCTAAAAGATCTAAAATTTTAATATTCTAGCGAGTTTCAGCGTTCTACATAACATTATTTTAGTAGTTAAACAAAATTACTTTTTTGATCTGTATCTAACTAAAATTTTAGATCTTTTAGCAAAACCGTTCTTTCCGTGCAGTAATATTAAGTAGATCATTTTAACCGCTTTTATTGTTTACTAACTTCCCTACATACGACACTGTTATCAATAACACAGAGCAAGTTCACTGTTATCCCAAAAAGCTTTCAAAAAGCTTTTAAACCTCATTACTTTCCTACAAAAGCAACGTGCTACAATTTCGATCCATATTTTATACATCAGCATTTTAATCCTATCATTATATTATTAATCCAATGTTTCCATTTTGACAATATTAATCAAACACGTATTGTTTATGATAATCGCAAAGCTAACTAATGCGATCGGCTGTTAATTGATTAAGTTTATCACAATGAGAATTTCCTCCAAAGACGACTCAACGCAGCGGGATACAACGTATTAAAGGAGGGATTAATGAGCATAGAGAAGATCTCTTAGATCATTACCCTTTACGAAGTTTGGGATAGTAAACCTTGGCGAGAGATTGTTAACGTAGTATTCCGCCGATCATGTAACGAGAAAGTTAGTTCAACCTGCGGGCGCGATTATAGAGTACAATGAAATGAAACATCGCGATGATAAAATATATATAGGACGGAGATGTTATTAATAATATACAATCCTATAGTATTATAGTAGGCATTAATATATGATGTTCGAAATGCAGCATTAATGCTATTTTTCGTGACACGGTAGCGAGCTTATAAGATTTTTTTTAAATGTGATCAATTAACTAGTTAATTAATTTTAAAAAATATATTGCTCACTGCTTTGAGAAGCAACTTGTAATCACATTTATTAATTAGTATTTCTTACTGTTATATCGTCCAATCGCGCATTGCTGAAATCATATTATATTTTAATGTTTAGTTTCAAGCAATTGTAACGCGAATTGTATCTCGCAAGACATTTATTTATACATGAAAAAACGCATCTATTAGCTCATATGGATCATTCGCGAACGTGCGAATGTAACCGTGTGATACGCGTCAGTAAGAGTAATGAAGGTCGGGCAGAGATCTTATCTGTCGATAAGAAGCAGTTCGTTCGCATCATCCCGTATATATCTCTTTTTTGGTAATCCCTGAAGATCGTCGCTTAGCGGTCGAATGAGAGCTTTGCCGTTCCCAGACGTCCCGTTGCCTCTAATAGCCTGTATTAAACATCCTACCAACGAGCATTAGCGATATACGACAGTCCGTAAACACGAGAGAGGTGTTATTTTAATCTGCGTCCTCGATTTAAATAGATAATTATTTACGTATTTAGATTAACTTTTTTAAATGATGTGGTGGAATAAAATTTCCAATAGATATTTTGATACTTGTAAAAATAAATTGCTCGTTAACACTTTGCCTAAATTGATTTCGGCATTGATTATAACTCTAGTCTACTATCTCAATATTGTGTGTTTTTTTTTTAATGTATTAATATAATTTATATTATTTCCTTAACCTTTTAACGAGTACATTTTTTCTGACAACTATACGAAAAGATTCTAATGATATTCTTATGTTTTTAGGGTCGCTGACGAATCAGAAGTCAGAATTAAAAAATTCAAGATTCAAAATGGCGGATGTTGATCTCAAAATTTTAGAATTTTAAAATAAAAAAAATATTAGCGTATTTTATATCAAATTTATAATAAAAAATGTCTCTAGTGATTTTTTGTGAAAACGCTTTGTTTCAAAGAAAAAAATGATTGAATTTTCTAAGTGGTGTACAATACAACCTAGATCTATACTTTATAATCTATACTTAATCTAGATCTATACTTTTTACTTTAGTAAAAATAACTTTATTCAACATTGATACTATTTTATAAACCTAAATTATACTAAAAAACTCGAAAAAGTCGCATTTTTACTATAATATATTTTGCTAAATAAAAAATAATAATAATATGCATTTCGCAATTTCTACCTTTGGAGGCTTGGTTTACATCTCTGGAACCTAAACCGATGGTTTAAAAGTTATTTTATATCCAACAGGCTTTTAGAATGAATTTACAGTGAAAAAAAAGCATTTTTCGTAATTGTTCATTTAATAACAATTGCAAATTGCATAATTAATGTAAAATTCATAATAAAATATATAAATATATCATTAAAAAGTATGGAAAAAGTTCTTCCATCATGATAGGATGTTATAGAGCTGAGTAACAACGCAAAAATCGAAAAAGCGGTGGGAAGAATACTTCCCACCGCCCGTTAAAGCTCCCTCCCCTTAAATATATTTGGTAAAATTACTTTTAATCAGATAATAAAATTGTCACTCACAAATACAAGACGGAACGGAAATTTACGCGTCATCCAGATATCAGTCAAATGACATCAGTGTTAAAAGAATATTCAATCGATGATCGATTTATCCACGATTCACAATTAATGATTCGATCGATCGACGTATCCCTCGAGTTTGGGAACCACTGCTCCACAAACACCTGCTATGTCGCCTGTAATGTTCTTCCCGACTGCAGTCTCACTTGGACGACACCGGGAGTCCCGGGTTATAACGTGGCCCGGGAACGTTTTTTGCACGGACACGTCCCGGCACCGGCATCGATTTCGCATCTACCGGGTGTCTCGGTCATGAAAGAACTTCGTGCGGGGGGAATAGGGAAGGGAGAATGGGTCGAGGTTCAGGGTGCAGAAGAGGGTGTGGAGGCAGAAAAGGACCTCCATTATCGGGCGTCCCACTTTTGTCCTACGGTTTTGCACCGGTGCCGGTGCCGCGTGAGAGAGCGCCGTGAGTAGCGACTCCTAATACCACGAAATCACCACGTAACGCCGTATAACGCGTTCACGTGCTATTCTCTACCTTTACTCCTAGTCGTTTTCTAATTCAAGGAATTCCAAGAGCGCTTGTTCCTTGTTGTACTTCCGCCGTGGCATGAACGGCACTCTAATTTTACCGCAAACATTCTGCGTTTCCCGCCTCCCTGTCCAGGATACCTCTTGGTATCTTAAAAATCTCTCTGGGCAGAGCTTTCCGGGAGTTCTTCCCGTATGCTTCGAGAAATTATTAGATGATCCGTGCGATATAATCGAGAGGCTGTATACATTTATCTCCCGCTCCACGCCGTAGAAGTACAGAAATTCTCTCGCGCAGAGATGTAGTAGTTAGGTTTAATACGAGCCGCTTAGAAAAACCTCATTTTTCGAGGAGTACGAAGTACATCCTCTATACTCAAATCTGGTCAAATCATTAATTTCGAGACAAATTATTTCGCTATACCGCATTAACATACGCCAGATTTAGCACGGAGATGAAAATTCTTGCATATTCAATTAGGATGGTTTATCATTTGTGACAATATGTCGTCGTCTAATCAACAATTTAATTGTTGTATTTTGTATGATAATTAATCAAATAATATCTTTTAATTAATCAAACAGTATCTTTTTTTATTCATTGCATATTACGTTCTGTATCGCTTTAACATTTCGCGTTATTTTTTACGACGTGCATCATAATTTTGCGAACAACAGTGGCACCGATGTCATTGCATTATTAGCAATTTACCAGGACGACATTGTCGCCGCACAGTTTGAGTTTTCCTCTGCCGAATTTTACAGTTCGACAGTAATTAACCGGGGAATGGAATCGCCGCGCGTTGTGCGTTTATCGGATTTTAACAATAACTCGGACGTTTCGCGTCGACATAAAAACGGGACAAAAACTGCGCGACCGTGGAAAAGATGCCGTTTGTTCGAACAAAACGACATTATTCGCAATCGTCGGTGTGCAATCGATTGCGCTGCGAAACTCATGTAAAACAAATCATTCACCGTTGTAGGCGATATCGCATTCAGACAATGCATTTCCATAGCGCGCCGTCGTAATTTTCGGATGCCCCGCTTCGCAACTTGTCCCGATTCAATGGGATTAATTTGATTACGACAACGACGGACATCGCCAACAACAGAGTCGGCTAGTGCATGAGGCCGCATATCTCTCTTCTCTATTTATGGATATCGATCTGGACATTTCACTTTCGATATGGCTGCTCGCGGAATTAAAATTAAAAGTCAGTCGCATTCACGTCATTGGATTCTCGACCGTGCGAATTATTATTTTATTATATCAATTTTTTTCGATATTATCTTCAAAATATATGGAACACGCTATATATTTTATTATATCTTGATTGTTTATCTAATTAATCACGATCAAATCAAATTTTAAAAAGTGTCAACCACCGTAGTAACAACCACCGGAAATCGTTTAATCAGCGCAAATTACAATATTTAAAAATTTTCAAGCGCGCTTTAAATCCGCTTAAAAACGTATAATAGTCGATTCGCTCTTCGACTTTCCCAGCAAACCAGAAATACGACTCGACGTCGATCACTCTTGGCGAAGAGAATAGTGTCGTATAAACCGTCAGGAAACACGGTTTTGGGCTCTTACGGGTATATGCTATCCAACATCCGGGCGAAGTTTACTCCTCTCTTCCCCTTTCTCCGTTTCTCGACGCCAAGCTATATATACACACGCCGAAGATAATCCACTGCTAAGCTCGCTCGATTCGCAAAGACTGCGCGCCGTTTGTTTCGGGATTTGCCATTCCGCTTGACTCCCTTCGAGCTCCTCCCTCGCCACCGCTCCACGACGCGTCGCTTCCGTCCTATCCGCGAATTTCCTATCTCTTTCCGACTATCGCGACTACCGTGATAGCTCGACGAGGCAGCCAGTTTCTGGAGAGAACTACGTCAGGGAGTTCGCGAGACTTTGGCAGTGAGGCGAAGAGACAAAGGGAAACGGAGGGAAATCCATGAGGGGAAATGACAGAAAACCGGCGGAAAAGCGGGGGAGAGAGAGAGAGAGAGAGAGAGAGAGAGAGAGAGAGAGAGAGAGAGAGAGAGAGAGAGAGAGAGAGAAAGGAAAGGAGGGAGGAAAGACTGACGTTTCTCTATCAGCTGAACATTGTTGTCTCGCGCAAAGGGCTCTGCCACGAGGTGATAAGAAAGAATCCGCTGTTTATCTGCGCTAGTTGCCGCTGGCACTACGGCCGCCATCATAGCGAGGAACGTGGTTCGTCGTGGATAGAAATGAAGAGTGTTTGCACAGTGTAAAACACGAGGGAGAAAGCGAGAACGTCGCAACGAGTGATTAACATGAACTCCTTTGGATAGAGTGAGCACTGCTGTGAAGATAAATACTGTCTCGAGGAAACGCTGAATGTATCTCTTTGAATTAATTTCGAAACACGGACTTCCGCCCCCGCTCTTCTTAGTTTTTAATCGAAGGACCAGTGCAAGAACTTTTATTCAGAACATCCGATCTTAATTTTAATAATAGATTCTTTGAGCAATTTCGAGTCAGTTTTTGCTTAACTGTAAACTTGGGCAGCGAGGTTCTTGCTATAGAATCCATATTGCCTACTTAAATTCAATCGGAGCGTACTTTTTCAGGAATTTAATTCGAGATCTAATAACCGCTATCATTTACAAATTTATGAATAACTTTAGAAATACAAGAAGTATTACCATTGTAGAATATGATTTAACGATGCTGAGTTTATTTACGTAAACGTACATATTACACATTATAAACAAACATTGTCTGTAGATATTTCAGCAGGAAATTTCATCTACGATAAAATTTAAATTAGCTACATCATTAATCCCTCTATTTTAATGTTCGTGCCGATTTAGAAATTGAGATTGCCAACGAAAGCTTGCGCGTAAAGCAGATTTCTCTGCATTATACGTATTTATCGTGTAAAATACTCGCGAAATGCACAAATTGTCGTGCGCGTTATCGCGACCCATAGAGCCACGCCAGAAATCCGTTTCATCTCGCGTCACTTTTTGCGACGATGCGGCGGACGATTCGGCAAACGAGCATAAAAATGGTCGTGCGTGCCACTCGTTGATACGCTCCAATTCGCGGACGAGCGCTGAGGCCGCGAAAAAAAGGAGTAAAAAAGCTAGGTGCAGATACCACCTGGCGTCGAATCATTGCCGCGATTATTATCGGCAGCCTCGCGCAGAATCGCACCAAATATCGCGTTCATTTGCAAATCATCCCGGCGATATGATATTTCTCATCGGACTTTTTTATTACAATCGGATATTTCGAATCATCGGAGCTGCGTCGCGTAAGCTTCTTATGAATATAGAACGTGACGTGGAATTAAGCGGAATGACGAAAAGTATTTGAGAATAAAGATGGGATCTTAACTGGAACATTCAACGTACTCTGCCGAGTAAATTTCTATAAAAAAACGCCAAAAATAATAATCTTTTATGGATTTTAATCGTTAAAATTTCGAGAATAAATCAGCGATACACGGAAAGAACGATTTTGCTGAGAGATCTAAAATTTTGCTGGACACGGATCTAAAAATAATTTTGTTGGACTATCAAAATAATTTTGTTGGAACATTAAAAATAATTAGCATTGCTGTAAAAAAATGTTGATATTTTAGCAACTGAGCGTTCTACACAATTATTTTGATAGTTCAACAAAACTTACTTTACTTTTCTGATCTGTATCCAGCTAAAATTTTAGATTCTTTCAGCAAAATCGTTCTTTCCGTGTAATATATATATTGTTGAGTCGCATCACATCCAAAAGAAAGCTGTCTTTGACAATTGGCCATTGGATAATTAGACAGGCGTACTAATCTTCTCGTCCACCTGTACGCGTACAATTTTATTGCTAATCTAAGGATTGTAAAGTTGATTAATGGCACATATCAATGGACAAGAATCGACTGCGATAACTTTACGACTTTTCGAGCGTTAAAGTAAAAACTCAGGATGAATAAAACTTGCTCAATTACTCCACTGGAAAGGATGATCTTCTGAAGATCCTTCCGGCGGCTGCGGTGTTAACGTCAATGTTACAACTCGTCTGCGTATCTCGTATCGACGCGGAAGTATTATGACCGTGTAGGCAAGCACGCTCAGCGATTACAACTACGTAATTCCATACGGACAATTAAACGTACTTTTGCGCGGTCGATGCCGCGTCGCGTTGCGAGTGTATACCGCGTATACAACGTTTGTTCGCTAGCGGGCTAATTCGAGGTGCATCGACGGCGGAGTACGACGTGCATACACGCATCGTGCAACAATAATCGGCGTAGTTAGAATTTTGCACTCGCGCGAGCGGCGTGCCGCCGCGGTTTACCTGACTTCGGGATGCAGGTAATGAGCCGATTAAACGTACAAGTGCACACCCCTCTGCAAACATTTCCTCCCTTTTCATTCTCATCCCGCTCACTCTTCCTTTCCCTTTCTCTCTCTCTCTCTCTCTCTCTCTCTCT
>JANQDE010000072.1:86316-115784 GCA_037157785.1 Cephalotes varians
CTCTTCGTCTCCCCCCCCCCCCTCTGTGCTTTGTCTGTCGCTGTTAGATTTCTCTCTTTCTCTCTCTCTCTCTCTCTCTCTCTCTGCCTCTCTCTCTCTCTCTCTCTCTCCTTCTCCTCTGGATTCTCCGCGCCTTTGTAACGGATTACAGCGCATTTCCTGTAGCACTCGACGAACTCTTCAATAAAAACGCACGGGGCTTTAATAATCGTTACAGTCGTATTCTCTGTAAAAGCTGTGTTATTCATACTTTGTTTTCTGTCGAAGAGAAAGAGAGAAACAGAGAACCGTATTACGTTCCGAGGATTCTTTTGATATAATCGATCGATGTAGCGTCGGATACAATTTGAATTGAATGCTTGCAGTATCTTTGTTTCTTAAGAGAAAAAATCTGAATCTTCCGCGAATTGCTTCTGTTATTATTATAGAAAAGTTATTAATCGTAAAAGAACTTTTTACGCTCATATTAATAGCTTTTTATAAAACATAAGAATTATTAATAAATTAATATATTAAAATAAATAAAGCAACGTTTAAATACGATCGAGGTTAAATCTTAGTGCCTAATAATATTTTTATATAAATTTATACATATACATTTATATAAATTTAAATACATTTTTTTAGTTTATAAGCTGTACGCCGATTATTGTCGGACTTGAAATATTCTTAAACTAAAATAATATAACAATATCACAAATTAAATTAATTTCAATAATATATTGCTATCATCACTTTAAAAAACACTGCAAAGAATTTTATTGCGAAAAATATTACTTCAGCTAGAGTTTAAACCTGAAATCTCCCTATCCGGAGCAGGTGATTCTTTTCCAATTCGATCACCGAGGCATGATATTTATCGCAATAACTAGTATATATCAAGACAAAACGTATTTTTCAGGCAACGTGTCTAAACAATAGATTAAATAATAGGTTAAACAATAAATTAAACTGGATCATTATATGAATAAATTAAATTAATAAAACTAAATACAATTTTATTAGACTAAATCTTAATGTCTAATAATATTTTTTTGTGAATTTAAATACATTTTTCAGTTTATAAACTGCACTTGATATATTAATTTATCTGTGTAGTTGTATATTTATCATGTATTAATCTTTATTATTGTTAGAAGCAACGAAAAGTTACAAGAACTATAATATTTAAAAAATCCTATTTCTCTCAAGTAGTTTGAAAATATTCGGACTTCTTTTTAATACATAAAAACGTAGAAATGTACTGCGCATGTCACTCACTCGTTAAACTCGACAATACACACGAAGAAGCTCGCTAAAACCCGAGCTTGCGAATGTCACTCCTTCACTCTCGCAACGCACGAGAAGACTTGACACATATTCGTTTTAAACGAAACAAATTCTACATCTTGGAATATTCTTTCGCGCGTTATCCTCGAATGAGCAATCAAAAGATATTATGTAGCAAAATTAACAGGATTGTTTATCTCGGAATAAAAAAGTATCTTATTTCTGGAAAATTATCATTATCATTTGGTTGAAAACCATAAAATATTCACGTAGAGAAATTATCTAAAATATATCCATTCAAAAATATCCATTTAAATATTCAGTGACTCATTAGAATCAAAAACTATTTTTAGTCGAAATTATATTCTCAACTACTTTTTCTATTTACAAAAGTATATATATTTTTATTCCTGCATTAATTTTAGACGATGATGAGCACAGTGCGATATATTTTATGTATATGTATATTTTTATGTATATTTTATGTATAATTACAAATTTCTATTATTTCGCGCTCATTGGCGCTGCTTTTTTCTCTTCCGTTTTGTCTTTACGTCGCTAATAAAAATCACCAATTAATTCTCGCGCCATGTACATGCTCACTCGCAAAGCCTCAACTTCTCGCTCGCCATCCGCTATATATTCGCCCCATCCGTGCGACGATATTTACTGCATCGTGTCGCCATTACAGTGCGCCCTTATTCACCGACAGCCGGGCGTCGTGCGTCCTCCCCGCCCCCGCCTACGCGACTGGTGATATACTACCCCCTTTAACTATACCTCGAACGGGGTACGCGTTGGTACGTCGCTCTCGTTTTTAACCGTTTTCCGATCTTTACAACGGCATGGTGTCAGTCGCGCATTGTATCTCGTTTCTGTGGTAAAGTCCTATCAAGATCACAAGAGAGCCGTAAATTATCTCTAGCTCACCTTCCTCTCTCTCTCTCTCTCTCTTTCTCTCTCTCTCTTTCTCTCTCCCCTTTCTCTATCCCCCCCGCGCAGTCTTTCTGACGCGATAAAGCGCATCGATCCTGTGCCATCCGGTCCCGCAGGATAAATGCTCGACGCGGCTGGACATTCCCAAATTCCATGTGCACCATCGCGGTGCAACGTCCTGAAGTACGCACACAGGCATATGTATGTTCGCGCGTCCACATCACGTGCGCAGAAATATCCCGGTTGCAGCGAAATTGCAAGAATTTCCACAGCGGATCCGAACGATCCGAGTGATGGTGCAACATTCGTACGCGGCACTTCGGTGGTAAAACCCAGTACGAGTGCTCCGCTCCCCGGTGACGCCGATCTCTTTGTTCGATCCCTCTTGCCATTCAGGGAAGGACAGGCGCTTGTCATTTTTATCCCGGCAGCTGGCCGTGCGGTTCCGTGACTGACGCGGATTCCGGATTTATAATGTTCCACCCTCTTTCCGCGCTGTTCCAGTCTCTAGCCACGCTGGGAGTAACATCGGGTCGATACGTATTTGTAAATTTCCAGTCTATCGTTCTTCAGATTAGAGATATATTATTGCAAACAATACTCGAATTGTAGCAAAATCAACGGAAAAACAAATGAAAAAGTGCTATTCCGCAGAAGTCTCGCGCTTCTATCGGAAGAGAAAAATGACGAGAATGAGACGTGACATTAAAGTGAAGTATCGACGTTCAAGAACAATAGCGTCATTTTTCATCGATCCTGTTATCCTCTTCTTTTCTCAATTATCAGTTCTACGAGAGAGATCCTTGGAAATTGTAGCATTTTCCACTGTATGTTCTATTCGTTTAGAGTCTAGCTGTGTGGCACCGGTTTAATTCCTCTAATCCAAAACTCCCCCCGCTTGAGCGTCTATCGCAGCTCGTTCGTCACGAATCTGTCCTGGGAGAAGCGTAGTCGGTCGCAGCTGACAGCGCGAATGAGTGAAATTTCCACGTGCGAAAGGTTTGTTCCGTTTAAATTAAAATGCGTGCGAGTCCAAGGAACGGAGCGCGTTAGAATTGTTGGCGGACATTTCCATCGACTTTCTCTCAAAATGAAAACTGTACTCGCGCGCGAACGAGCTTACGCGTGAAACGCGCTTAAAAATCAGCCGCCTCTCCTAGTGCAATTTATTGAGAAATACAATTTGAAATATATTAAATATCGATGAAGATACAAGAGATATACAAAGGTGTGAATCGTAAAAAGAGAAGTTTGAATAAAGCGGAAATAAAATAAATTTAAAGAAAACTTTCATTTTGATTCGTTGCGAATCGCGTCGCCAGTGAGAGCTTTAATAGAATCTCCCGCATCACTGGGCTCATTTCAATCATATTAACCCGTTTTACGTTCGGCTGTTTTACGTGACAATAATCATAAATTATTGTCTCAGTAACCGCATTTGTTTTGTAAATTATATCTGGGAGACAGATTTATTGCGTAAAACGAATATGTCGATGGTAGTTTCGATGGAATATAAATTTTTTGCAATGCGTTTGGATCTTGCCCGACTTGTATTTGGCGCGATTACATATTCTGGCTGCAAAATACGTAATAAATATACACAAAATTAATGTACAGATTAATAGACCAAACTCTTCATATGCAAACAATGCCAAATGTCTTACTCCCGATTGCGATTAATCAGCAATAATATTATTAATTTGGAGCAGGAGTTTTGTTGTTAAATAAAATGCATACATTTTCTCTCGCATTCTTATTAACACAATAATATGTAATTATAATGTTTCTATTAAGAGTACAGTGAAATGAAAAATACGCATTATAAAAGAAGTAAAACAGACACGTGTACGCAAAAGTTACACTTCATCATTAATTAACGCCAAAGAGGCAGATTTATAATGAAGGTTTAAAAAATAAAAAATGCGAAGAAACGTGAAATTCCTGGCGTGTACGTAATAATTATAACGTTAATGAGTCTCTGCGCGAGCTCGCTAAATGTTGCACGTCAGATCAATCACTTGATGTTTGCGTTGATCGATCACTTCGCTAGTTTCCATAATGAAGATGCTCGACGTAGTCTCGCACGTTTCTCCCAGGGTTGGCACAATTTTTCTTTTATCATCGTGTACTCGTGTTCCGGAGCGCGTCCATTATTTACGCACGCTCTGAGAAACCGTGCATCGTAGTAAGTCCGAATGCACCGCACCGACTGAAATAGTAATGCCGCGCTTTACATTTCATGCGACTGAAGGCGCGCCTCCGTCGAATACCGCGGTATTATTCACTAGTGGAAACGGAACAAGCTAAGCCTCGACCGCCAACTTTTCTTATTCCGAACTCGTCCTCGATGCAACTGCATCGGCGCTATTGCATCTACGTGCAAACATACACGTGCGAGATTAACTGGCTGACACGCGAAAACAGACAGACAAAGACGTGTCTCTTGTTCCAGTCTCTTTTATATAAAAGTTATATAAAAGAAATGCGTATATTTATAAGAGAATTTACAAAATAAATAAGATAAATATAAGAACATAAAATTGAATGTGTGGAACTGAGTGTAAATGCAAACTACAAATAAAACAATTGCAGAAAACAAATAGTAGAAATTTAACAGAATAATGTAATCAAATTTCAGTGAAAGTGCTCTGTATTGAATGTAAATAAGATATATATATATATATATAAGATAATAATTGACGAGTATAATGAGCAGTTCCAAAATATAGGATCGTTATGTCTGGATAAAATACGAGGTAACGGAAAATTGCTACCTAATATTTCCATCAAAAACAGGTTATGGAGATGCGAAGGTTTGCAATGCATAACGGTAGTGTATTCCAAATTTCCGCATCTGCATACCGAAATATGTCTTTGAAAGTCTCTAATTTGCATCTTGGTAGTAAAAGATTCCTTTTGCTTGTAAACTATGTAACAAGATTTTCTGGTACACACTTGGAAATTATATATACCCGAAAATGCAATTAAAAAATTAACGATGTATGGGAGTGTGTGAAATAGATGTTATAAATCACAAATGATAAAAAACTGTAGAGACATATATACATACGTAGATTCGCGCATGCTGCATATATTAACTAAGACATTTTCCTTTCGTGATTTGTTAGAGTGACAAGATGCCAGAGGATCCAACTTCGTCGTGTTTCGACTTTTCTTCCATTGCCTTGGCTCTGTCTGTCCCCCTTTCTTTCGTGGTTTGCTTCCTGGCGCCGCCAGTAAAAAACTAGCCGAATAAATATGTCCCGTATTCTTTGCACGGCCATTGTGGCCGAGGCGTCGCGGTAAAATACGGGGCCTTTATTATCCTATGAGTCTCGGGTGCGGCGGCGCGACTGGAATAAACTCACGACAACGATAAACTCCGCGCAAGACCTACGGTCAAAATAAAATAGCCGGAATCTTCCAGAAGACGCTTTTCTCGCGTGTATCCGCGTCATTTTTCTATTTTCGGTCAAGCAGTAAGAGGTGATGTATCTAAAAAGATTCTAAAGAATTAAATAAAGTGAAAATTCTTAAACTTAAGTGTATTAATATATCAATATTACTAAGGTAAGTATTCATAGTCGGTTTTATGTTTAAGATCATTTTAAGTATAATCTTAAGCCAATCATAGAGCCGTATGTATATTAGTTAATACGTATATTATCTTAGTTAAACATTATTTAAGATGGTTTTAAAATAAGAATGGACTATAAACATCTATAATATAATGCTAGAAAATACAAAACAAAGAAATGTATCAGCATATCATTGTATAGCAGAGCTGTCTAAGAGCATTTGATTTTGAAATTGATATTGATAAAATCGATTCAAGTAATCATTACACTGAAACAACTCGACTTCGAAATCGTCACTTCACGATCGAATAAACGAGCAAGTCATGAAAAACCCAAAAGTGAATCAAGAATGATAGGATGGCCGCCAATGGTTGGCGAACGAGTATTTTGCTAGGTCACGCTAAAGGGATGAGAAAAGGGGTGTGAGAAAAAAAGGAAGAGAGCGAGAGAATCAAGAGGAAAGGAGAAAGAGAATAGCTAGGCAAAAAGGACGGAGGATGGAGGAGAGTCAGGGGTTCTCGTTAATAACCGGACTCGACTTGATTATGGTCGCCACCGGCGCGGCGAGCGCATCGGCCGCTTTAGCCTCGGCAGTCGCATCGAACGAGGTAGCCGCTAATGGGCCGGATATGGATGAAAAATTATCTCGGCTTAATGCGCCCGCGAGCGCGAGCGCACGGTCGTTTTTCGTTATTACGCGAGCTTTAAGGCTCTGCCGGGAACCAACGCGCGGAATACCCGCGCCCTTTGCTTCGGGGCGTTCTTCCTTCCTCTTTCTTTCTCTTTCTTTCCCTCGTCTTTCTATTTATCCGTCTCTCCGACTGCCCAAACTCGTTCCATAATTAAGCGCTTGATTATCGGACTAATCGTACTGGGCGTTTCCAACGAAACGGTCGGCACAGTTGATTTCCGACGACCGGACCGGAATAATTTAATTTATGGCGAGCACTCTTCCCCGCGCCGTTCCCACCACGTGCCGTTCTGCGCCTAAATGTTTGTAACGCCGAAGTTGGTTCGTGTGGCCGATAACGTAAACAGAATGATTGATTAATCTCACCGAATCAGTGGTAGCATGGATGCTCCTTATGCGAAGAAAGCGCGACGGTCACGCGATATACTTCGACATTATCGCTCAAAAACTCATTATATCGCTTTAAACATGTGTCTCGTTTTAATTTAATTTCTATGTAAATTACCACAGAACTTTGTGTACATCTAAATTCTTTCGTATAAAATTAACTTTTGCTATCGAAAAAGTGATAGCAAAACGGAATAGAAGCAGTCAAGTCTTTTCACTATACTAATTTTTACATCATATGACTTATGTACGTAAATCAAAGAATTTGATATTGAAATTGATTATAATGTTTCTAAATGATTTAAAAATTTTCTATTTTTTCTCATACGTCATTTTTCCTCATATTTCCTCAGAATATCTTGCATTTTCATTTATAATTTATTTGATGCAATCAGGATACCATTTTCTCAATATCGCATAAGTGTAAGTAGCTTGAACAAGAAATAAATTTTTTTCTAATGAAATGAACAAAAAAGCGATAATCTCTTTTTCGAAATAATTGATTCGAGTTTATTTGAAATTATAGCTTAAACTAATAATCCGATAAAATTGAAGAAAAATCACGAACGTGTCGTGTTAATTGGTTACGAAGAATAAATGTTCCCGCGAGCCTACGAAGACTCTTTGCAAACTATCGAACTCGGGAGAGGTGTTTCGGACCAGCACTCACGATCCCGTGGGAGACACGTGCAGCGGACAAGATTACATCTGGTAACGCGACTAATCCCTTATACCTAGTTACACCCAGAAACTTACGCCACCGCGCGAGAGCCGCAAAAGTTTTGCGGTAGCAAATAATTCGGCGATAGGTAACTTTTGCAAGTGCTGTACGTGTCGGGCGAACGCTTTTAACAGCACGGAGTTTGCGACGGAAAGAAAGAGAGAGAGAGAAAGAGAGAAAGAGAGAGCTCACTGCACCTTGTCTGAGAAACAAACGTGATTATTTGCGCAGGGTTTTCGATAACCGTGAACGAATCGCGCACGGCGGAAGTGATCGGCGGAAGCAGAGTCGGATTTTTCAAACATCAGTCGTGTAAATAACGTCGACTTGTTTTCAATTCATCGAACAGCTCCCGCATGCAGCGTATATTGCCTTCTAATAACAGCAGGGGTCGCCAATTACGAGCTATCGAAGTGCAAAGTAAACATAAAGGTAAAATAGAAGTGGAGTTGCATGTATACAGTAGAAAATATGATTATAAAATACAATCCAACTGAATCGCGTATATAAATATTGCTGATATGTAACGAAAAAAGGAAATACTAGCAAAGCTACATAAAATAAAAGATAAAAATTAAACAAATTTCAAATAAATCACTTAAAGATATATTACACATATTTTCGAAACAACGAAAAAATTACAGATTATTCTAGATTATTCGCATTTAAGTAATATGAAAAGCGGCGGTTTAGTGGCAATTAAGAATAAAAAATTATTTCAATTTCAGAAGTGTGCTTTAATAGAAATATAATTATAAAAAAAATTAAGAAATAATGACAAAAATCCTAATTTTTTTTATATAACTATTTTTTAAGTATTTTAGATTTATGTAAAGTTTCATTAAATAAAATTTATTTGTTTATTAACAGAACTAATCTCTGCATCGCAATGAAACTTTGTATCATGAATACGTACAAAAGTATTTACAGAAAAATTTTTGAGATTTTTGTCGTTGTCGTTTAAAATAATTTAATTTTTAACAACAAATAAAATAAAGGAACTATAAAATGCGTTATTAAATAAAAATGTAATGTTATTCACACAAATTTCATATGTATGTATTCATATTAATTCAAAGTATAGATATTAATTCAAAATATAGATAAATGTTAATATATTTTGAATTTTTATTTTACAAGGGCTATACACAGAAAAAAGTTAGCCTTAAATCAAGATTAGATATTCTCTAGATATATATATATATATATAAGCAAGATTACAACAAGATAAATAAAATATAATTTTCTAGTATTGCTTTTACTTGCATCAAATTCAATCAAATCAAGACTAAAATCTTCCTAAGAAAATTATAATGTTCTTGCTTATACATGAGACTATCTAGTCTCGATTTAAAGCTAATTTTTTTCTGTGTACAGATGATATATCCTAAATTTATGTCCTTGAATATAGCGAAAACTTTAAAACATTACTTTTTTTAGGATAACAATTGACACATTGCTTGTTCGGCATAGAACATAATTATCCCTTCTGATGCAATCCGATCCCGTCTTACGGTATCTCGACGCAAACCTCTGCCAGCTTGGAACGCGGAACGCGGCGCGATCGAGTTCTGGCCACGATGTTCGGGAGATTACGGAGATACTCAATTAGGGGATTCAGTGTCATAGAATTCGAGAGCCTCGGATCAAGAGCTCTTATCGTGTGAGTAACTTTGGATTATATAGCCGCGCGCGCCAATTCCGCGCTCCGAGTATTTCGGCTGTGCTATCCGAGATAAAGGCTCGCAAACGACTTCAAAAGATGTCGCGAATCGTTAACGACGTCGACGAGCTCTCTGCCTCGGAAGCGATCAACTGCACGCGTGTTAACTCTTTTCGTAATCTGATCGTTCGTTTGAAACCGTAATGATTATTTTGCCCAATAAGTTCGCTCTTTATTGAGCAGAAAGTGATTAAACGCGTATAGCGAGAGAGAAAAGGCAACATTTTTTTATCGTCTAAAGATTAATTAATTTTTACTTTCGTGTATAAAATAGAAACGCTTTTACGAAATTAAATTCTTTTAACGCAACAGTACTTTTTATATGCGCGAATCGCAGTTATTTTTCTGATAATTTAAACAATTATCATTTCGATGTAAAATAAAAATTTATTATTTCACAGCGCTTTTGCGCAAAGTGTTCTGCACAATATCCATTTTCATTCGACACACAGCGATTTGAATCACCTACGAGAGCGGTAAAATGAACTTGCGTCGTAATGCGCCGATATTGAGCAAAACTATAAAACATCTGTTCAAGAAGCGCATGACGTTAGCGAGAGATTAAACCGTTGGATGGCGATCGCGAGAATTTCGAGCCGATCGGCGATAGAGCGTCGTGCAAATTCTGACGCAGTCTTATTGATCCGAGAGGAAAAGCGAAATAACGAACGAATGATACGGTGCACAGTTTGTTGCGATTACTCCGGCTCGTGGCTATTTGTTTTCCATAGCGGTGCGGTAGGTATCGAGCTAGTGGCAACGCAGAAACAATTTCACACGGGAGTGACGGCTGAAATATCGCGAGGAATGTCATCTATCGTATATCACCTCGGGTATGAGTAATATTCACGGAAAACTCGAGTTCTTACGAGCGACATTCATTGCTCTTCGAAAACGTGCCGACAAGAATTTTTCCTCGTTCCTGGATGACGGATGACGGGACCTGTCGGCATAATTAACGGTATTCGATCAAGCAAACCTAGTTCGAACCTGTGTCGACTTTTAAAGGATCGAGATGTATATATTTGCCAAAAAATCTTATCTAAGAAAGAATTTCTAGTTTAATTTGTCTCGAGCCTCGAAACTACTGCTTCAAGTTAAAAATATTAGCTCAAGTTAAATGACGTTTAATTGATTTTTAATTGATCTTCTCTTGATAGATATTGCCTTTCGGAAGAGAAAAAGAGAGAGAGAGAGAGAGAGAGATAAAATCGGTTAAATTCTAATTAATTTTAATTAACGTCTACGAGAAATGCCTTACAGGCAGCAAAGTTTTCCGATTCTTTAAGGATTAAATGAAGTCGAGCGACAGATCGTGTTATGTGCGAACGAATTGAATTCGCTTGTGCTTTAAGTCGCATTTGTTTAACAGAGACGATAAGCCTCGATAAGCTATCAACAACTCTAAGTATCACGCTGACCAGGCTTCCCCCAAATCAAATCAAAGCTCCCTCGCTATCACTACGTGACGGCGAATTATCGTTCACGAGTATCGCTCTCGAAACTTTTGCGGCCCTGTTCTAATCTGGCGAATCTCGTCACGCGACCTCACCAAGTGTGTCACCAGCTGCCTTTCGACCCGGTCTTGAAGCAACTCCTGTCAGGAAAAGTCAGGATCCGAAACTTCCTGTCTCTCAAACTTCGGATTCGGCAATCAAGACCATTGGAAACGTTATAATTTCGATGAAAGTCATTTTCGTCGATATAGATATGTAAGAAAAAAATGAATTTTATCGTGATGTTTTTATCGTCACGGATGAATATAGATGTCATCTTTGCGTGCCGAGATTTCAGCTCATCGAGCTAACTTATATCAATTTCAAGCCCCGCCTTACGATAACATTGCAGATTCGAAAGCTAGCATTCATTCCTGCTCGGGATCTCAATGCCGATGGAAAAGAGGGAAGATCCTCACTCACCGGTCATCATAGACGAAACCCGCTTGCAGGGTGTTGCAGTAGAGTGCCGTCGCGACGAGGGCGCAGGCTACGGCGAGGATATCCATGTCACATCGTGCCGAGAAGGCTGGCGGCGACAGCGACGTCGACGGCGGCGGCCTCTTAACTTGTTGCACGTCCGCGGGCCTTCCTCCTGCACCACCGCCGCCACCGCCAGCAGCACCAGCACTACCACCTCCTCTTCCTCCTCCGCCTCCTCCTCTTCCACCGCCCCTACGCCTCCGCCTGACGCCGCCGGTTCTTCGCGCGGTGGCCGAGACGTCCGCCGGACGATCGAACGACCGTCGATCTGACGTCGCCTGCCCGGATGACGGGTCCCGCGCGGGATGAATGTCGGTGACGCGTCCCCAGATACGATCCAGCAACGAAACGGCTCCCGGCGCCGAATCCGGGTTTCTGATCTCTCCCGGCGCGAAACTCGCCGCTTCACTTCGAGATCTCACATTGGTTGTTCGTGAAAAGCGTTGTAAATCCAGAGGACGTCACAAAGTCAGCTTGATTCCTGAGAAGAAAGAACAATTCATCGACCGAAGAAGGAGTAAAGAGGACCACACAGCCTGTCCAAAGTATTGCGATTGAGATCTTGGCTCAAGAGTAGTTATTGGTCCACACGATGATGAACCTCGATGAGTTGCTCGTCGCAATCGGCGCTTTCTTTCCGCCGACGGCGACGCCGCTCGTGCTAGATTCGTTCCAATCATTCACTGACGCACGTTACTCCAGATTGTGTACTCCGCTCCGAGATCGAGAAGAATCGCGTCGAAAAGAAGACTTCAAAGAGGAAAAGGAAGTCCTTGCTGGAAAACGAAGTCACGATTCTATGTTCGTCTTCTCTTCCTTATCGGTCAAGAGACAAGGAATTCGTGTTCCCGCGAATGTCCTGCGACGATCCAGCGATCGACAAAGTTCGAGAAGAATACGTTGCTCTTTGGCGATCCTCGAAATTGGCGCGCTCGTTTCAAGTTCGATTGGAGTCAAATGACGACGATTGTATTCGCGAAGAATGACGCTATTGACGTGGGTCGTAACGGCGACGGCGACGGCGATGACGACGATGACGACTACAACGAGATGTTCCCGACGCGATCGGCACGCGGCGCGACGCATGTTCCGGATGCGGAACACCAACTGTCGCGCGCCCCCCGAGGACGAGAGCTTTATACGCGGGAGACGGGCATCGATCGGACAGGCGCTTGCGCTCGCCCGCTCTCCTGGTCCTCCTCCACCTCCGCCTCATCCTCTTCGTCCTCCTCATCCCCCGTCGCCGTTGCTGCCTCCCGACCCTCCTTCGCCTCCTCCTCTTCCTCTTTCTCCTCCTCCTCCACCTCCTCCTGCTCCTCCATCCTCATCCTCCCTCGCGCAACGCATCCGCGACCGCTCGCAACGACCACGACCGCGACCGCGGCCAACGGACCGGATTAACCGCAACCCCGGGGACAATGCTGACCGATGGAGGTCCTTTTAGAAAATGACACACCGTAAGGGCCGTACCGCACCACGGTGCAGAATGCACGTGGCATGCGGCGGTGTACCGAGAGGATCCGGCGAATTCGAGTACGAATTCGGACTTCAGACGTTTTGCGCAGACGGACCGTGAGGGAATTGTGTCTGTTCTCCATTTTCCGCGGGATCGTCAACGGGGAAAACGGAGTTCGTGTGGTCGAGGAAACGTTTAGCTTGGGAACGTAGCCGGGTGCATCCGACGGCGATTGTCGTCTCCCACCCAAGTGGCGATTAAGTCGTCCACGATGCCGCAAGGAACAATCGCGGGACAATGGCAATGTCATCGTAGAGGAGAAACGTTTATTTTAAGAGCTGCTTTAAAAAGAATCGATAATTTAAAGAATAAAATAAAATAAAATCGATTCCAAGAAAATCGGTGTGTTGTTTTTCGTTCTGAAAAGAATATCTAATTTAAGAAATAGTCGTGCACCATTTTTGAAAGAAACGTGGAGGTCTTATTTAAGCCGCTGATTCTGAAAGTAGGCCAAGTAAAATCCAGAAAGCAAAGAAAGTTAGATAATAAGATGCATGTTTGATGTTCTTGCTTTAGGAAAATTTTCTAAATTTGAGTTACGTTACTTTTAAACGAGAAACTCCTATACCTAGATTTCACGGCATCCATATAAGAGGTAAGCCTTGTAATACTGCCGTGCAAACTTCTACTCCTTCCTCGCCGTCTTCCCGCACTAATGCAAAATTTATTCTCGTTGTAACGCTTATAAACGTACGCTCGCAAATACGGCTCGCGCGTGTAATGCTCGTTGAGAATATCGTCACTCCTGGTAGTTTAATCCGCTGGTGTAACGGCGATTCGTCACTGAGTACCTACGCGTAATTAATCGCCGGAACCGACGCCGTGAAACGCGCGTGCATTTATCACGCGTATTACAGCACGCGGGCTCTCGTTATTGTGCTAACGCTGGACTTAGACGTTTCTGGGCCGCCATTGTGTCGCAAACAAGAGTTTGCGCCGCCGCCCGTAAACGCTTCAATTATTCCGAGCGCGTGCAAAACAAAAGTAATTTGCGCTCCGATGAGCCACAATTAAAGATCCCGCGCGATATCGCGGGTTACTCCTAATGCGGTAATTAAGCATTTAAACGCTTAACTCACTCCTACGCAACTACAATACCGGTTAGTGCTGTGTGTAATCAAGGCGAAATGGCTGACAGCAATGCTGAGTCAGGAGCAAAGGTGCAATAACATATGAATATATGATGTCAGCGTCTCTAATTAACTTTATAAATGCATCATAATGTTTAATATTACGTTTTAGCTAATTATTTTATTTATGAGATTAAAATTTATTATTTTATATCATTAAATGTCATATAAATGTCAAACTCAGATCTATAAGATCCTTAATTTATACAACATTGTACAATTCACAACGAATCCATTTCCTTCTAGAGGAAATTAGAATTAAGAATTGCAATTCATTGGACTCAATAAAGGGTTATCCATCCATAGCAATTCATCTACGAGTCAATGACGCCATAGAAATACAAATTAATCGCGCTCGTAACACTCTGCAATTACCGTCCCAGCGCTTAACTCCCCTAAAGCCGATCATATGGATCCGTCAGATTGACGAGAGACTGGTCGGATACGGGATATAACATCGCGGTCCCCGAAATGAAGTTGACAATACCGCTCATGAAAAGGAGAGCAAAGTCGATTGCGTGGGGTTCACTTCGAGGGACTCTTCGGCGTCCTGTAGTTATACACTTTTATGTATTGCCAAAAATTGGAGATACACATTGAAATAAAAACCTTATGTAATTACAAAGCACATAAGTATCATTAAAAATAAGAGAAAAAATAGTACTTCGAAATTAAGAGTTCTTCATTGTAAGGATATACTACGTTATGCGATACAAATATACTAGATGACTGGAAGCACATTTATACGACGAAGGACATGTGCATCATCCGATTTGCGAACACATTCACTGTAACTTCCTGCATGCACCACGGCACATTCCTGGAATATTTGTAAGCTTATTTCTACTGATATTCGAAGAAGTTTTCTGATATTCATAATAAGATAACAGTATTATAGCAACACGCGTCACCTAACCGATGTGGTTTGTAGCGCTTGTAGCTGTGGTGGACTACTCTCGATTGTCATTTATTCGAGAAATGACAAATGTTGTTGATATCGAGTATCTTTTATTTTATTTTATACACGAGATATGTGTCTTGTATCTTCTAAAGAAAAATATCGTGTGTTTCATAAACATAATTCCAATTGAATCGCTATCTCGTGTATCTCATATCTCGTGCTAATATATCGGAAAAATGCCTTTTATTAATATGTAATTCGAAGTGTTATTTAGAAATTAGTATCTGGAATTTAGAGATACTACGCGATACATGTTTAAGAGTGCATGTGTGGGAAGTTTTGTATTTCCTAAAGAAAAGTACCGTGTGTTTCATAGAAATTAGTACCTCGAATTTAGAAGCACGTATTTCACGCGACATAAGAGTATCACCTTCGATATAGCACGCATGCCCTTTTTCATCGCCATCGATACTTAAAATCTTTAAGATCCATCTTTAATGAGAGTTTTAGGATGTAACAGTAGATTTAAGACGTAATAATACATTCTTAGGATCTACTTCTAATTTAGAAAAGTGCAGCAGTAGCCTTATGGCTTATGCGTAATGAATTATTTTCATTTCGGTATTTACTACGGCTCGCAACAAGCGTCTTGCGTCTTCGGCAGTACCGAAATAATTCATTTTATTTACGGCTATTGCGACATTCTAAACCAGAAATAGGTCCCTTACGGTCTACTGTTACGATCTAAAATTCTCTATTGTAGATGGACTTTTCGATCAATATCAATACGTAAGTTCGCTGTACTTACACAACTATCTGTAGCCGGTACTCAATTCTTATTTCAGCTGATAGTTGATTCTTATTTCAAGATCGTCTTAGTAGTAATAGTAATGTCTTAAGTAATGTCTTAAGACGTTAACACTTTGTGATTGGTTTATAACATCTTAAGACTGTACTAAGACGGTCTTAAATATAAGAATTGACTATGAATACCAACTTAAATGTCGATATCATTCTTTGTTTCACGATCAATATTCTTAATTCTGTATTTATCGTTTAGTTGTTTTTATTAATTATTATTTTATTGTTTACTGAGATCGTTACATATTTTATTTTTTATTTCTTTCTAAATTTTATTATATTCCTAAACGATGTGGTAAACCGATCAATAATTTTTTCAATAATTTAGCATTTTCAAAATATTAATCGGATAATTTCCACATTAAAACATCTAAATATATCGAAACGTTAATACTAGCAGATATCGGCATTGCCAGCTGGCAAGGCGGGAAGAGCGATACCCTGTTATTTGTCCCGCTGGCAGATTAAGATAATGAGCTAATACGAAGCCGTCAGACGCTGCACCATGCCGCGCCGCCGGTTGTCGATTCGGAAAGGCGATCTATGAAGGGTCCGGAGGGTACAGATATAATACGATGTCCGGTGACCATGCGATCCCGTTGGACGAGTCGCGGGAGGCTTATGCAAGAGAGAGGCTCAATGTTCAAGAATTATCGTGCGAACTATCGTCGAGCATGCGCCAACAATCATCTCATTCCGACGGGATAACGCGCGCACCGTATATCGAGAGAGACAACATCCTCCATTCCTGATGCATGAAATTGTGCGGAAAAATAAATAAAGCAAATCACCGACTATATTTTTTTAAATAATAAAACAAGATATTCTGTTAATTTTTGTTTTTCTATGATATTCATCTATATTGTTTATAGTAAAAAATATCATTGTTATCAATTACACTAAATCTTTCTTTAAAAGATTGAACGAAATTTGACACGATTTCTTCAGCTATCACTTTTTTGCACGACAGATTCGGCGTTCTTGAAGTCTACTGTTGAAGTTGAAATATGTATGTGGAGCTCACAATTTATTCGTAATCATTTCTGCGCATGATGACGTATGTCCGCTATTATTCTCTCGAACTCGTTGCTCACAACGTGTGGAAGAGGTTCCGCTTTGTCAGTTTATCACTCTTTAACAACGTTCGGTCATGCTTCCTGGGAATATTTCGCGACTCGGTTCGATTCGCATTCTAATGAAATTTCTTTGGTTATTAATATTAACAATTTACTATAATTTCGAACGCATCGTCGGAAAAGACAATCTGAATGCGACAATCTGAATCCGAATGCGCTGCAGGGAATGTCTTTCATTTGTGCTGATTCACCCGTGAAGCGCATAACGAAATTTTGATTCATCTGCTCTGTTTCATAACATTATGTTAATTATGTTACGTCACTTCAATGTTATTAGCGTAAGCAGTATTAGCTTAAATAATTAATTTAATAATGTTAATTTGGCATGAAATAGCGTGGTATACATGCAATCCGCTGAAACATAGAATAATAAGCATTATATAAATTAACGATAATAAATTAACCGGAGCAGAAAGTTAGATAATAATTAAAAGAACTGAATAAAGACTGTACAAATAATGAAGATCTCATACTTTGTATTTTCTGGTTTAATTTAATTTTTCTTTTTTTGAAACAGAAAATGATAAGTTACGATAAGAAATCTCATAGAGAGGTATGTAAATACAATTTAGGTTACGAGAAAAGATCGAAAAGCCGCGTTTTAATATTAAATAAGAATTATGAGTCTGATGTATCGCACTTACAATTAAAATGAAATTACTCGTAGAATAGAACGGCGAACGCCCGTCACGAGAATTCGCACTCAGGCCACGTGAGCGCAGTCAGAAAGTCGTTAATTCGTGGACACAACGTATCGCACTCGGCGTACGTTCCACGCACCCGAGCCCAAGCTATTGTCTCCGAAAATACGTGCCGAGATAGAGTTGCAGTGAATTTAAATCCAAACGTGGCGGCCGACGCTGCGCGAGATGTTACACGAGATGAGACATCGTGTTACAACCGGATTACATCGTAACGGAAGCGCAATAACGATACTCTTACGCCGCGGTCTTTTCAGAGGACCGACACACACGCGGAATGTTCCTCGCGAACGAAATCTTTTATTACGGAATTTTATTACGGCTCGCGAGAAGAAGGAGACGGTGTTCAGTGAAAATTTCGTTAGGGAAAGATTAACTGCGATTTAATAAAAGAACCTGGCGATGACGGGAGCCGCGGAAAACTGGCGGATCGTCAATTTTCCTGAGGATACTGGATAAACGAAGATGAATTGTGCTGCAATTGATAAGCTAACACTATGACATGCGAGCCTCGCCGTCGGCGCGAACTTTTCATTTTCGACATAAACGTCGAACGCGGGGCAACCTGAAACGCCAATCAAATCCGCGCGTTTGACGTTCTGTGTTGAAGCTATTATACCCTGTAACAGCACCCTCCCGCCCCCTAGCCCCTTCACCTTCGAATCGAATACGTTTTAATCATCGAATTGCCTCGGCAAACGAAAAAGATTGGCTCGTAACTGGCGCGAAGAGCCCGCTGATTGTCGGGCTCCATCCGTGTATTTTCGTCGTGGAAACGACCGTAGCGAGAACGTTTCGTGGCTCGTTCATCGCCATCGAAACTGCCGCGTTACCCCGAACCATAGGCACCCGCCTGATACCGCCTGGCGCTGGACGTGCCGCGCGTAAAAAAAATCCCGCGCCGTTACTCTTGTATGTGCATGAGCTCGCATATCGTTGCAGCTGCAGCGCGGCGCCATTCTGTCTCTTTTTCTCTCAACGCACGTCCTTGATACAATACCGGGGCATCCAATAATTTGTGCTATTTCTCGAGTACGTACATACAACATTGAGAGTTATACACGTATGTACAATTTTCGCAAGCCACGATGGGACAATTTTTTTATTTTAAATAGCGAACGTTTATTTGGAGGCTGGGAAAAAAACAAACGTTCGCCACTTTTTTTTAAACACCTCCTATTTTCCGCTTTAATTTAACACAAGCGACGATTATCGCGGAGTGACGTGTATATTCATCGACCTGCATTTTCCGTTTTTCATGATGCAGTTTCGAACGTCACGGTTATCTCCGGAAACATTGTGCCACTGCCCTCAGACGCGTATAGACGGCGGCGATGTTTCATGACGCGCGACACTCGCGGGTTAACAATCGGTATCGCGAGCAGATTCAACGCATTAGTCTGTCTACGCGTTTTTGTTATTGACGCGATGGCCAGCGTTTCGCAAGAGTGATTTGTGGCAATTGCAGTCTGTTCTGCAATCGAATCGATAAGCAAATACGATTTCTGGTTTAGCGGCGCGCTGGTTTTGAGAATGCGTGTCGCGAAACGAGCGGTCGCGCGGAATCGAGCAGTTCTCGAGCAACGGTGGTTTCCAAATGGGACGTTTCCGGGGATTTCCTAAATTGCGCCGACGGACAGAATTGGTAGGAAGAATGAACGGGAAAGAGCATTAAATTCCCTCTGTATTGTATCGTGCCGCGCAGTTGTGATCATTGTTGCATTATCTTATATAAATCTTTAAAAAGCACATAGAAAAACTATTAAATTATTTCCTTCCTTTTATTGTATTAACTAAAAAAATATAAAATTTTAATATAAATGTTAAACGTGTTCACGAACACAAAGTGGATATCATTTTTTTGCTTGAAAGTTAAAAACTATTATTATTAAAATGTAAAATATATTGTATACCTTTACGTGAAAAACGTAGAAATTAATTCATTGAAAAAGACTTAAATATCACGTATTATAAACTTGAGGATTAAAACATTTTTTAAATCGTTATTTTATTTCTAAAAGATTTACGCGAGAATCTTCAACAAATATTGTAGAATATTACTTCGGAATTGACCATTTCTTTCAACAGCCGGCTTTTGAATGTGCAACGGAATAACGTAATCGAGAATTAAAAAGCATTAAAGCGTTAAAAGCCGCATTAACATACATAAAAATACAAGCAATCCCCATTCCGTTTTGCTCCGACATCGCGACTTTCCGCACACTCATCGACCATGATTGTCGTCCCACGACATTCTCCGAACGAACATTTTTCGTCATTCTTCTGGCGTCATTCTTCCGGGGTTACAGCGTCGATCGTGACTCGACGACGTCGATGTCGATGTCGGGTATATAGAGTTGACGCGAACAAACGAACGAACGAGCACTCGAAGTTGGTGCAAATCGCCGTAAACGAGGCGACTCCGGCACTTTCACCTCACGTTTCCAATTTGCGTTCGCGCGTCTCGTGCCTGCGCGATTACCTTGACGGATGGACGCGTCGCACGGACGACAATACGCCGACCCCATACTTGCGACGCTAAGAAACGTGAAGAACCGCGGCAGAACGTGCATTTTGCTCAGTGACGGTAAAAGATATTTTAATGTCGGAATCTGGGCACAGAGGAAAAAATTAATAAAAGGATGATAATGAAAGAGTTATATAGCATATAAATTTTATTTTAATTGGACTTTGTAATATCATGTGATACTTTTTTCAAGAAGAATGGATTTACACAATGATATTATGTAATATATTTCTTAATATTATTAATATTTTTTGCTGAAAATTTGTTATATGTTTTTAAATGTTTTCAAATTTATTTTTGTATGAAAAAATACTCTTACAACATTTATATCTAACTATATTATTTTTTTAATTAATACATGCACTTGGCGCACTTTTTATCTTTTTTTTTAAAAAGTAATTTCTTAATTTCATCAAGATCAAGAGAGATTTCCGGTTATAGAGAAAAAAATTAAAATTTAAAACATTAAAGCATGATAATAAAACTGTTATATAGAAAGTTACATATCAATCGTATTGTAGTTGGTGCAGCTTTATGTTTTAAGAAGAATAGATTTATACAATAATATAATAATTTTTCAATGTATTTCATATATTTCTTTTTTAATAATTTTAATAATTTCAAGATTATTATATGCTTTCGAATGCTTTTAAATCTATTTTTGTATAAGAGAGTGCTCTTATCACAGAAGATATTTGTATATAGGTATATAGTTGTTTCCGATTGATGCATGCACTTAAAGCATCTGAATCTTTTTTTTGATAAAAATATATTCTTTTAATATCATCAAGATTTGGATACAGAAGAGAAAATAAATGGATGCCTGCTAAATAACTCTTTTTTTTATTATTTTAGTGTTCTAAAAATATTGGAAGAGCACTCTGTTGCGTTTCTTACTTTCGTATTTTTCTTCCATAAATACTAGAGAGAAAATATAGCTAACAAAATTATAATTAATATTAATTGTACCTAAATACAGTCACAAAATTAATTGGAGTTCACCATCTGCCAAATTACAATTAAGTACCAAAGCATCCTAATTAGCATATTGGAATAATAAATAAGCGTATTAGAATAAATTATATATTGTTCCATGATTTTTCGCAAAGAAGAGTACTAAAAAAAATTTTCACATAGAGAGAATTTTTGTTATATTTTACTGCAAAATTCGCTACAAATTTTACCATATTTAATGATAAGCTTGAACAATTACAAGATACAAAAAAATAAAAAATAAAAGGCATAGATTATATATCTTATATATAATATATAATCTTATATAGATTTATATATTGTGAAATCATATTTTAACGAATGATTTTTTAAGGCGAGTTTTCTTCAAAAGTTGAATTCGAAAACAAAAGTAAATATAATTAATTAAAACTAATTAAAATTGGCTACGCTGTTAAAAGTTTCAGGTACTTATAACTGAAATTTAGCTACCACGTATAAATTCTTGCTGCAGTAATCTTTTTTTTTTTATGTAAATCTTACGAAGTTTGTTATAAATATTTTACCTTAAAATTAAATTTACCATCTATTTGGTAATTTTATCTATGTAGTTTATAAAGTCTTTTTTATATTTAAAAAAATTTCTTCGTCAAAAACGTCATCATCGATAATATTTAATAGATTGTCAATATGTAGCCAATTTTAATTAGTTTTAATTAGTTATATTTACTTTCGTTTTCGAACTTTTTTCGGTTTCGAACGTTTTCGTCTTCAACTTTTGAAGAGAATTCGCCTTCAAAAAATCATTCATTAAAATATCATTAAAAGATTTTATATAATATATAGATCTCATAAGGCTAAGGCCTTTTATTATCTTGTGTAGTTTTTACTTATGAAAAATACTTTGCCGCGACCATTTAATGGCAATACTGCATACTGCGGATGAGCGATTTTACTGAAGAAGTTAATTAAGTGTGAATTATATGCTGCATAAAATTATCTTATTTTTAATATATTATTAATGTCCGTTTCCAACTCTAGAATTAGAAAATTCTTAATTCTTAGAACTAGAAAATAATAAAGAATAAGTTAAACCAAATTAATCTACGTTAAAATTAATTTACATTGCAAACGGTCATAATTCAGATTGAAATTATTATGCTACATTGTAAAATTTATATAAGATATTTTGTATGTTCATCACTACTTGGCATCTATTTTTAAAACAATAAAAAATCATAAACTATTTAGCACAGTTTAAAATTAATGAAATTTTATATATTTTAGTAAAATTAATCAAACATTTTATATTTTATGTGGTAGACAAATCAGAGAAAATCTCATAAAATTCTTTGAAATACCATGTCTTACACTTTCATAATTTTCAGGTTAAATTCTAAAAGAAAATTCTCTCTGTGCAGAATCAAGGAGAATAGAAAAACCTGAAGCAAAGTAATTGTCTGAACGATTAATTTCGTGACTATACGTTGTGTCATTAATACCGCTCGACTACTTTGTGTCCTACGAGGAACAAATACCCTCGCCGGTCATGACACTTTGTGATCTTCGATATATATTTTTTACAATATATATTTCTCTTCTATAAACGTTTGAGAGAAAATATATATAAATAAGTTAATTAATATTAATGGCACCTAAATACGTTACATCGTTCACATCGCTATCTCGTGTCCTACGAGAACCAACAGGTAGCGTGCTTCGCAGGTCGTGACAGTTCGCGACCTTCGATACTTCACGAGAAATTAGACGGTGCACGAGACCGCGAGGAATGGGTGCTTGCAACGTGGAAGTGACAACTTTCCGCGAGATGAACGAAACTCTGGAGATAGTTCGGCAATTATTCGCTCGCCCTAAGGCGAGACGAATTTGCGCCCGCGGCGACGGGAAACACGGACCGTCGTCGTGAGAATTTGACGCAGTTCCATAGTTTCAACCGGTAAACGTTATAACGCTGCTGTAGAATTTTCAAGCTCAATCACGAGAACGGGTGAGAGGAAATCGTAAACTCTGTTAGTACTCTGGGACAAATATATACGGTAAAAATATTAATTAAATAAAAATGATGTTATCGGAATTAAAGCGAGAGCGTAATTCTCACAGCGCGCCGCGAATAAAATTCCGTTATAAATGGATTCACAATTCGGTCGCTGTTGCCTCGCGAATGCATCTATTACAATAAATAAATCGATCAATCTATCCCCCTGTAAAAGAGAGATGTACGCTCTATATCGTTAATGCTGGAACTGTCAGCGGACCGACGAGAAATCTCGCCGCGAGGCTATTTTTGAAATTCTTCTAAAATTGACATTCGCCGATGGAAAATTCATTCGCAGGTGCTACCGTGTGTCAAAACGCACGACAGTTGAAGGCACGCGCGCACTCGCGCGTAACCTTGCGGACGGCTGATACTCGATAGTTGAAAATTAATTCATGAGAGCCGCGCTACATCGATACGTTTGACGTACTCGAGTGCTGTCGCTCCGATAAAGTTATAACGTATCAAACAGCTTATATATACATAAAAGAATATTAAATAATTTGTTACTTTTTCTGCCACGCTTCTCCGGAGAATCAAACTTAAAGCGTTATCCTCTTTTCGTTTGTCAAACTATCAGTGTGACTAATTGAATTCTCTTACATTCTAAATCCGTTTCATCGAATGAATATATTTCACATATATTACACAGAGAGAATTTTTCGTTATATTTTACCGCAAAATTCGCTACAAATTTTATCAAATTTGTCATGATAAGCTTGAGACATTTTGGCAATCTACCAAATATTATCAGTGACGATAGGAATTTTTGAAATAAAAAAAACATCTTATAAACTACGTAATAAAAATTATCAAACAGATTGTTAAATTAATAAATTGTTTTAAAGCAAAATATTACGCTTTATAAAATTTACCACAGAAAAAATTACTTACTGTAGCAAAAGTCTATATGTCGTAGCTAAATTTCAGTTGTAAATATTTAAAAACTTTGGCAGCAAAATTTTAATTAGCTATAAGTGTTTATATTTTCGTTTTTCAACCCAATTTTGGAAATTCGTCTTTAAAAAAAAAAACATTTCATTAGAATATGGTCGAAAAATTTCATAATGCTGCGTCTTATTTTATTCTGAGCGATTTTTACTTATAAAAAAGTAGAACTTCGCCGTGTTTTGGCGGTGCTGTTCGCGGATGAGTGATTTTGTTGAAGAGTTTAATGTGATTCATATGCTGCAAAATTATTTAAATCAGATAGAAGAATATCATGTATTGTAAAATAATATATAAGTAATATATAAGATATGTTTTATGTTTTATCACTACTTGATATCTACTTTATTTAAAACAATAAAATATTATAACTATTTAACATATTTTATACAATTGAAATTTTACATGTATTTTAGTAAAATTAATTAATATATTTTTGTATTTTATTATGATAGATATCAATAAATATACTATGTTGTCCTATATTAATTTTCAAAATAAATTCTAAGAGAAAATTTTCTCTGTGTACCGTGTTACGTAATTATAAATAATGATTAGGCTATTTAAAATAACGACGTGCAATAATTATCGTATCATTTTATTTTACATTTGAAAAATAGTCGCGCTAAATAATAACGTTACTTCACACGTTTTCCAGCATTTACGAAATGTCAGTATATGATATATATTTTATGCGCGATTGTCACACCGAAGGCGTGGAGAGAGAAAATAATGTGTCTCAAAATTAATTCGGTTATCGTCTGGCGCACCACGCGCGCACTACGCGCAGCGGGCGGTACTCATTACGGTTAAAGGGTTAATTAATTTCCTGCCGAAATTTAATTAATCGAACGACCGAAATTTATTTGCCGTTCGCCGCAGCCACCAAACGCCGTCGTTATTGGATCGTTCGGTTAGTTCAGCGACCTAAACGCCTTATTAGATTTAAAGCGACACCACGCCCGATGCTAGGGGAATTGCCTATGGCGGCGAAAGGGCGCGGCGCGGATTTACAGCAATTAAAGTATCGCGTCAACTCGTCGCGATGCCGCAGTGGCGGGACTCTCGCCTGATCGCGGAGATAATGAGGAGACAATGGAATATCCCGCGGGAGAGATTTCGCGGCGGCGATTTCCTTAACGAGAAGAACGCTCCGAGGTTTCGTTCCATTAATCGTGCGGTCGAAAATTCCATGCAAGGCCATGAGAACCCCTCTTTCCCTTCTCTCGTCTCAACAGCATCCGCGGCTTTGTAACAGCCGGTCCGCTCGAAACTTCAACGGAAAAGTGAAGCTCCAACTGGGAGGAAAACTGTGGTCACGCTGTTGCGGAAAAAGAGCGAGATAATGAGAGAGAGACAGAAAAACAAGATTTGCAACAAAGTAGAGCGGAATTGATTCCGTGTTACAAGAGTTCAAAACACAATACACGTGACGCATGATTGGACACGTTGAATAGTCCAATAATATACTAAGAATGACATAAATTACAAGAAGAAAAGTTTGAGAAAAATAAAGAAAAAATTTTCTAATTTTTTCGATGAATTTTATAATTCATTTGTTTATCTGTATTTGCGTTTCTTTATCTAACTATAGTTTCTATATTGTCATAATTAATAATTAAATTGCAAGAGAGAGAGAGAAAACATATCCAGAAGGAGCATTATTGCAAGAGATTTCTTTTATTTTTCTACACATTTGCCGCAAAAAATCTCCTCATCCTAGATGACTCTCGTCTATTTTCCGCTCAACAGCGTAATTGGCTCCATCAATTGAATTCTCGAGAAATCTCTTGAGGCTATTTCGATTGTTTCATGAAAATCCTAACGTTACTCTAATGCTGTAATTGATTATGTAAACTGCAACTCGAATTAGCTTTTGTGCTTCTCATGTTGCAACGGGATATCATGGTTTAATTCTCCTCATTAAGCAAGTTAATAAATTTTACGTACTGCCGTTGATGAAGTATGAGTATACGGGAAAAATCTGGATTTAATTTTAAAAAAATTCACACACACACACACACACAAATTATATGATATAATAAATTCTCTTTGATTATATGATAAAGTACAATTCTTAATAAAAAATAATGAAAACGTCTGCTAAATAAATTTAAAGATTATGTGTAAATGCCTATTCTATTTTATTATAAAATATATAAAAAATATAAAGCATTAAATTGTCGCTAAATGAAGATAGCTCATGTTATACAATATAATAATGTTATATAATAGTAATAGTGGAAAATATGATCATCTACTTAAATATTGAGTCATAGCAAATCTTTTTTAAGGCACTTTTTTAAGAAATAGCGTTGTAAATAGTATTGAACGGCAACACTCGCAGGAAAGTATAACATATCATATATTGTTGGAAATGTCTCTGCGCGTTTAAACTGCTAGTTCGATAAAGCAGCTAGCTCGCGATTGAACATAATCGAATATTCTTATAGATCCAATCAATCATAAGTCCGTTTCACGTAACATATATTACAGATAAATGCGCTCATATGCGAGAAACGGAACGTACCTATATTCCACCACTTGGCGAACAAGCTAGCTGCTTCGTCCGGCTTGAACACGATTATTGTGTCAACTATCACACAAACAAGAAATTAGCGCGAGTTGTTCACGATTTTATTAAAATAGCATTGAAAAATAAATATTTATGTGCAATTATTATATATGAGTTTTGGAAGGGAACAAAAATTGTCGATGTCATAAAAAGTATTTGTGACACATTTGAAAAAAACCATTGTGTTAATTCGAATGTGTAAAAAATGATACGTAAACTTCAAACACAGTGATTTTGACATCGAGAATGAGTCTCGCTTTAGATAATCTACAACTGTTGATAATGTTCAATTTGTGCAAACAATCGCTGCAAATCTACAAAGGGTATAAGATAAGCATGTGTGTTCTGCTCCCAGCCGAATCCGGTCGAGATTTTAACTATAAGTTACTATTAATATAAGTATTTCTTCAAAAGCATATTTCCCAAATATGGTATTTTATGGGAGTTATTGAGGTATAAAGGAAAGACGAAAAAAAAAATTTTCTCGATGATCGATTTTGATGAAAAAAAAAATATTATGGAGTTCAATAGGATAATGTTTAAAAAAAATTAAGAAACAATTTTGTTTAATAAAATTTATTTAAAAAAATTGTTAAATTTCTTTCTTTATGGAATTTTCTTTATGGAATTTTTTTTTTTGGAATGCAATCGAGACACTACTTCTATTTTTTAATAAAAAGAGCTTTGAATACTTTAGTATAACACAAAAAATTTTCAAAATGATTAAAAGGATAATAGGTAGTTAAACAAATTAAAGTTCTTGACGTGCACGTGCGGTGCGCAGCACGTAACGCTGATCGCGTTACGGTCGCGCCCTACGCCAGGTGCGACACATTATTACGCTGCGCCTCCACCGTTTATTAATTCATCCTTTCCTTTCTCGATAACGGCTTGACCGATTTTAATGAGGAAAAAATATGTTATATTCAAAAATGTTTAAACAAAATTAAGATACAATTTTGTCAAATAAAATTTATTTTAAAAAATTGTTAAATTGGGCTTAACAGAATAAGCATGAGTGTGCTGCCCTCGTTCGGATCTGGTTTAGATTTTTACAATAAGTTGGCAATGATATGAAATTTCCCAAAATATTATCTCTTTATTAAGTTTTTTGTAAGATTAGGATTTATGGGAATTAGATAGAAAATCGGGAAAAAATTTTCTCGTGAATTGATCGACCGATTTTGAAAATAATATGTAAAAAATATGTAAAAAAATATGTTAAAGTTTTTAAACGTATAAGAACTAGAAAAAATTATAAAATATTTAGAAAAATATTTGAAAAAAACATGAAAAAAATAATTGAATTTTTTTCAATTTTTTAGGATGTGCTTCATATACTATTTCTATTTTCTTCTAAAAATTTTTTGAATACTGTAGTATAACATATCCAATTTTCAAAATAATCGGAGGGGTAATATAATACATAAACAAAAAAAAATTAAAGATCTTGAGTGCGTCACGTGCAGTATATTTTACCGTATCATCGTGTATGAGCTGTGTCTTGCTTTGAATGCTTTTTGAAAAAAAAAAACTCAGAATTTAAAGTACTGAATTCAGTATAGCGTCAATAATTACAAATGGTTTGCAAAATTGCTTCATTCCCAATGATTGTCCAAGTCAGTTATTCTAAATCTTGTGACACAATTTGTAACTGAAAACTAACAAATTGAAAAATCTATGCAATTTTCCATTCTTTTTCATTTATAATTTTTTTTATTTATGTATTGTACTACCCTTCCGATTATTTTGAAAATTGGATATGTTATACTGGAGTATTCAAAGAGTTTTTACAGATAAAATAAAGACAGTGCATGAAGCACATCTCATAAAAGAATCGAAAAGAATTCAATTATTTTTTAATATTTTTTTTCAAATAAATAGTAACATAATTTTTTCTAGATGTTATACCTTTAAAACTCTATTATAACTTTGAAAATAATAACATATGTTTTTTTATCGAAATAAATCAACCAATTCACGAAAAAAATTTTTTTCCAATTTTCTAACCCTCCTAACTCCTACAAAAACTTAATTGAGGAATATTTTAAAAAATTTTATATCAATGCCAATTTATTGTAAAAATTTCCACCAAATTTGAGCGGGGCAGCACACGTGCTTATTTTGTTAAACCCAATTTAACAATTTTTTAAAACAAATTCTATTAGACAAAATTATTCTTTAATTTTTTTTAAATATTATCCTATTGAACCTTATTATTTTTTTTTTTTTTCATCAAAATCGGTCAAGCCGTCAAAAAAATTATTTTTTCTTTATATCCCGTAACTCCCAAAAACCTTATTTGGGAAATATGCTTTTAGAAAAATAACGCTTATATCAGTGAGACTTATAATTAAAATCTCGACTGGATCTGGCTAGAATCACTCATGCTTCTCTTGCTATGCCCTTTCAACAGAGAAGATTGCAAAGAACCTAAACATTGATAATTCCATCGTCTATCGCAGATTGAGAAAGTTGTAGTACGTATTAAAACTTGATGTGTTTATTAAGCAAAAAAAACAAAATAAATCGTTGTTTCGTTGCAAATTTCTTGCTTAGTCAAAGTATTTTTGGATCAAACTATGATTACTAACAAAAAATGGATTGTGTTTAACAATTTGCAACGCAAAATAACTTTGGGGAAAGTCAAATGAAAGTGATCAAGCGATGATAAAGCCTGGACTACATTCAAAGAAGGTTGTCTTGTCCAGCTTGCAGCCTGGAACTGCAAGGATATACTGTATTTTATTGTATTTTAAGCTATTGCCAAAGGTTTAAACGATGTTGATAAATAATTGATAATTTGCATACAGTTCAAGAAAAACTTTGATCAATCAGAAAGGAATTCTCTCTCTCTCTCTCTCTCTCTCTCTCTCTCTCTC
>JANQDE010000072.1:115904-157056 GCA_037157785.1 Cephalotes varians
CTCTCTTTCACAACAACATAAAATCACACACCTCGAATATCACACAAAAAAAGTTATTTAAATTGGACCGGGAATTTCTATCTTATCCTGCATATTTCTTGATATTGCGTTATTCGATTATTATTTGTTTCGTTTTCGCATAAACTTTCAAAAATGACCCATATGTGATTGCTATAAATTTTAAAGAAATGCTCTAAATAGTATCAAATGAATGTCCTTAAATGAATTTCCACCAATAAAAAATAAATGTTCATAAATAAAATCATACATCAGTTTAATCCAATATATTATATTGTTAACTTTGACGTGTATTGTCAATAGAATATTTTTCACATCTTTCATGTAAATAAATGTAAATATAATAAGCAAATAAACTTAAAATTAAACAAGAAGCTAGTGCAAAACATCTTCACAAATAATAACTGAATATATCTATTAAATCTTCGCCTTACTAAATGGATGAGTATAATATATTAAAAATGATGGATACCGACAAGATCAACAAAATCCCTACGCCAGATAGGACGTATCATGAATCACAAACAAAAGCAATAGCATGTGTTACTGCTGGTAAAAAGCAAACGTTAAAAACAGGAATGTTTAAATAACTATTCAAAAAGTATATTCAAATAATTTTATTAGATAAATTGTAATCGACATCGTATTATATCTTAAAATAAAAACATGAGTTATTTAATTTAACTTTGACAATCGTTTTATCATTTACTATTTTTCAATTTTATGTTACATATTGAGGCTGATCTAATATAAGATTGAAACGAATACAAATTATTAAATATTTCATTTTTATTTTCATGTTAAATATTGGATTTATCAGCACGAATATCTTGCTTGGTTCTCTCATAACTCCTTACACTATTTATTTTAATCTCTTTAGTATTAAACTTTTTTATCGGTGAAAATCCATTTAAGGACATTCATTTGACATTATTTAGAATATTTCTGCTAAAATTCATGGCAATTGGGCGTGGGTCGTTTTTGGAAGTTCAGCCGTTTCGTTCTTTACAAAACAGTTTGATATAAAAAAAATTTGGATCAGAAGAAACTCTCAAAAAGCACTTCATTCTTCGATAATAAAAGTATTTTTATATAGAGGCATGTGCTGCCTGAACATTAGAAAACGATCATATAAAACAATAGCAAATATCCAAGATTAAACAAAGCATTTTGAAATGGCGTATTCTACGTGTTTTTCAAAATAATCCAAAAAGTGCCAGAACTTTTGCAATGACCCAAGTTTGTTCAACATTTACAAGAAATTCATAAAACAAATTAAGAAACAGAAATTACGAAAGAAAAAATGAAGTGTAAAATGCAAGAAATGTAAGAACGAGAAAGGATAATATAAATAATTACGAGGATAACAAGGATGTTAAAAAGATTTTAATATACACTATCGTTCACTATCGTTCGGAGACACTTGCGATTTTCTCGCATCTCAAAAGTTAAAAAAATCTATAAAAATTCCAAAAAAATTTATGCGAATCAAGAACATTATAACAAAAATTTTTTTTTCTTTTTTCTTTTTTATAGATTCTTTAATTTCAAAATTAAAGAACATTTTTTAAAAAAATTTTTACACAAGAAATTTGATATTATTGTGAAAAATCATCGCATCAACTTAAAAAAAAAAAAAACTAGAACTTAGAAAGCCTATTTTAAAAAATTTTTTCGTTAATTTTTCCAATGATGTTTCGTCAAGCTACAGCGCTTCAAAGTAAAACAAAAATATTGAAAAAATATCAATTTTCAATTTTATATAATTTAGAAACAAAATATCGTAGACATAAAATTAAAAAACAAATTTACAGTTTTCTTCTTTAAAATGCATTTTTGAAAACTTTCCTACGATTTTTTTTCACCGAGATACTTAACTTTTATGAGAAAATCGCAAGCGTTTCTAAATTCATGACTGGTAGTGTATATAAAATGAAATTCTACCAACACTTTTTCTCTTCATCACGATGTTCTCGCATACTGCAAGCGAGTATTAAATTCAACGAACAAGGGTGAAGAATATACGAAATTACGGCATGAGATACACATCGAATCATGATCACGATTCCAGCGGGGCGATTAATTTGGCGAAATGGCAAATTATACAGTGAAAATTGTAAACTACGATGGCGGTTAAGTACCGCGTTATTAGGCGCTTGGAAATGCGAGTGACAAGAGGGTCGCAAGAAAGGACGACGACATTAACGAAGGTGGAGAAAGCCGGCAGGCGAAAGCTGCATCGAAGAGTTGAACGAGGAGAAGATGAGGGGAAAGAACGACAAGTGCAACGGAAAAGAGGGGGAGAAGAGACCAGGGTAAGCCCGGGGAGAGAAAAGCTCGAGGCAATGGCGCGACTTGTTGAGCACTATCTGTCGCCGTGTCTCCTGCTTTCCGTCCTCTTTCGTTGCCACCCGTAAAAACTCGTATCTTCCACTCTGACGTACTTGCAGAGCGTCGTGTCACCGTAGCAGCAGTCAACGAAGATGCTGCGATAAAATGCTGCTGCAGACCTGAAATAGCTGAGTGGCAAAAAGGGATAAGCGCGTTCACCCGCGCACGAATCTCGGTCGGGAAATGCGTTCCGTTTTTTTTTTTTTTTTTTTTATGACGCGCTCCCCGCATCGCTTCCTACCGCGTTATTATTAACGAATTGGTGCACTATCGAATCCGCATGGCGCGATCCCATCACGCGACGCATAACCCCAAAGATTTTGTTATCTCTTGACAACATGCACGCGTGCGAAGGAATATCAATGAAGTATGAAGCAACGATATATATCCAACAGGATTAAATACTGATCTATGGCACGACGATATCGAGAGGAGATATATTCATTATTGTTTAATCATTAAAATGTATTTTATTATTTAACGATGCACTTCGAAGATAGATCAACATTACTTTGCTGCTGTACGTGAAAACATTTAAACATTGTGCATCGGTTTTGTTTGCCGATAAAACGATGGAAATTTTTCATAGCCGTATTTCTCAAAGGGATGACACGGGATGGAAAATGTCAATATTGTTGCCGGAATCGACAGCGATATTTTTATTGGTTAAAGTTAAAGGGCCAGTAAACAAACTTGTGTTTTCGTTAAAAATATCATTAAAAAAACGTACATTCGTCGAATAATGTTGGCTCGATATTATATTTTTCGAATAGTCGAATTAAATTGAAAAAATGCGTATGTGATGTTATATAATAATAAAAAAATATATCTGTTTAGATAATGTTTATTTTTATATGCGGTGCAAATTTTGAAAAATGAGAAATTCAATAAAATATAATCTGTATCGTGCACATAGATTGTTTTTATAATGTTTTTATACGTTTAAACATTAATAATAAAAGCTGCGAAAAGAATTACAGGTATGTATTGATGTATTGTATTTTTACATATATTATCCTGTTTTTCATTTTTCATCGGCGCCATGTGTCTCAAGCAAGGTTCCAACAATAAATCCGTGGCAAAGCTCTCATTCTTTCGAGTATATTGCAAGTAATAAATAGAACGGTCTCCGTACGATTCGTCACCGCGTCTTAATGTCCTTTTCTATTATCCGCGGCTTTGTTTCTCATTCCTTTTCCGGACGAATGAGTATTCCCGACGCGATAGACCAACCGGCGGAAATAATCCGAGTGAAATGTGCTCGCAGCTATTTTCAGTTCCAGTAGCGCTTTGATAGCAGCTGCTCAGAATATGGATAAGGGGTAGAACTGGCCACCACGCGTTAGCCCTAACTACTGACCACCTTGTTCTATCCTGGCTTCTATCCTCTCGCGTAATGTTACGCGAGGTAGAAACGGTTGTTACATGCTCAAGTATCATGGTTGTGTTTGCACATCGTACGCTACCACTTTGTGCAACACGTTTGAATGTCATTAGCGCGTACCAAACTTTAGGGCAAAAATACCGTTTACAAAACTGATTTTTATCGAAGATACAAGATACAAGAATATTATATTTCCAGCTTTAAAACATTATTATATTTTATGTCATGAAATGTAAATAAAAATTAATTTATTTAAATATTTAATTTAAATATTTAATTAGACATTGTGTGTATAAGTAATATAGTCCATAATTTGTAATATAATACATAATATAATAATATAATAATAGTTGAGAAATAATTAAAAAAAGAATATTTTATTGTCCATTTTTTCTTTTATAATCATTATTTCAAGTAATGCGTTTCTTCTCGCGTTTCTTCCAGAATTTGCGTTTTAAACAGAAATTATATACTGGCCTTGATTGAAACAATAAACAAAACGACATCACGAAATGTGACACTGTATTACAAATTTCTAGTGTATCGGAAAAACCAATTTCATTCGAGAATCGGATGAGCTGGATTTACCGACGTCGTTCGTTTCATGCCGACTCTCTCTAATGCCAGGATGAACAATTTATAAACTATTCAGAGACAGCCGTGATAGCCGCGAGATAAAGCGCAACGCAGTCGGCCGCAACATCCGCGGTAATATATTATTGCTTAGACAGCGCGGATACTTTCCACAACACGCTAGCAGGTTGATAGCTTAGGACGAATGAATCATGTTACAAACTATCATTCACTTTACATTATCAATAAAAAAATACTTCGATTTGAATTTAATTATAATCGCGTAATAATTAAAAAAATATCAGTAATATCTCATTTTCGTGTAAAAAACATAAATAATCAAGATATAATTAATTTATGTAGATATTAATTACAATCGTGTACCAATTAAGAAAGCCAATAATATCTAGTCTTTGTATTAAAAATATATAATTAAGATATGAATACATAATTAGGATATAATTAATTTACGTAGATATTAATAAAAAAAATCAAAATTATTATTTTATTCAAAATTATTACACATGAATACAGAAATATTGCATATTGCAAGTATAACCAACGATCATCCCATAAATGTTTATTGATCGTTTTAAGTATGATGGAAGAGAAGCCGTTTCGCCATAATAGGGAAAATAAGAAGCAAGGTAAACTAACAAAAGTGAAGGGAAAGTCTATCCACGTACGTAGATAGGAGATATATACGAGGGCTCCTTTTACTCGGCGGAGATTCGATATGGCCCGCGCACTAAAGTCATTTCTTACGTGCAACGTGCGCCGATAATGGTCAACGTGCGCGGCTGTCTAGACTTCTAGAGCGTGCGCGCACGCTACTACACGCGCTCTAGATAGAGTGTAGCCCTCAGCCACTCAGCCTGACGGCACTTGAGGTCTCGTCGAGTTACCCGTGAGTGGCGGATGTCATTTCAATCCGCTATTCGATTACACCGGAGCTCGCCTTACCTTACCCGCGAGTTCTCTCGTTAACTAGTTGCTCTTTCCGGCGAAACACGCCGCGCCGGCTTACACTTACGCGTGTCTTGCGCCAACGAATATAAGTTTCGCGCGAGACGACTCGAATAGAATAGTAATACGGTTTTCTCAAAAGAGGGAGGACGCGGATTGCGTTGTACGTGATATTGATACGAAGCGTTGGGACATAATGTAGATTTAAATCAGAAAGACTAATTTTATAGAGAAACGGAAGTAAGACGTTCCTCTACAAAATTCTCTCGGAATCAAATTAAACAATTTCTGTGAATCTTGAATGGATTAGTCAACCTTTCGTAATTATTAAGGAAAGACGAATATACATTCACATTATTACTTAGGAAAGACTCGCTTCTGCATTCGGTTTCCCTTTGTTTATCCGTTTACATATTTACTTAATGAGAGCGTGCATAAACGGAGTGTGCGGTGGGTAGAGATCTCGAGCGAGTGGACAAGCCACGTCATTTGAAATTCTCTAATATCAAGCTTAATTAGTGGATGTTTCCCTTTCCACCGAAACTGCGGCGCGTCCACGCACGTGACTGACGTCAAGGGTACCCTAACCGCATCCACTCCGCTCAATGCTCCTTCCTGCCTCTCTCGCTCCCCCTATCTCGCCCTCTTTGCCTGTCCGTCTGTCTGAACCTGGCACCCCACCAACGAGTACGTGTCAGGGACTATGGGATCCTTCGACCCATTAGTGTCTATGCATACCGATCCAGAGATCGAGTGCCATCGTACAGAGCCACTCGGTTCCACAAATGAGCCTGTCGTGTTCCGGATAATACGAAGCGCAATATTCGTCCTGTCGCGATAGATCATGCCGGGTGCGCACGCGGCTGCACCCTTAGACCGTGCGCCGCCGAACCGCGTGTTCCCGTTTATCTTCTATAGTATCTTGTGTTTCCGACATTACAAAAGAAGATATATATATATATATATATATATATATATATATATATATATATATATATATATATATATATATATATATATATATATATATATATATCTCGCACAGGTAACAACGTATGCAGTTTCTCGAGGGATTACACCGTGACTCTCGTATTCAGTATATGAGTGGAATAGAGCGTTCGCGAAAGATGCGAGCTGCAAAATACGCGGCAATGGAAGGTCCTTTGTTCATTAACGCGACTTTATCCACGTAATATAACGATGGCGAATATCGAGCCCGTTAATCGATACGAGGCAAAACCGCGAATTTACCTACACACGTACCGAACCTGTACACGGCACGTCCCGCGAATCCATTAAAACTTCGCGAACTGTTTCTGAATGCTGCATCAAACGAAGGCATATCATAGTACTCGCGGCAATTACTGCAAAAGAATAATTTACGTTCGCTTATACTCTGCGAATATTTTTTTCTACTATAAATATAACTTATTTTAATAACGTTATAAATATCATGCACATTCATAAGAAGATAATATTTAAATATTTAAAGCAGATGAAACGGAAAACACATCCGGCAGTCAATGAAAGATACTTTAAAATAAGACAATATTTGTATTTTATTATTTATCAATTTTCCTTCTTGTTTAAAAATATCAAATATATTCTCTGATAAGCGGTTTCATCTATTTTTACGTCGTTAAATTTTTAGAATTTTAATTATTTAACATCATGCGTATTCTCTGTGAGGCAAATATAATTCTATTCCATTATTTCTACTCTATCTCATATATTTCTATCTTTTTTCCTGTTCGTATATCTAAAGAAAAAATAAGAGTCATAACTGCGTGACGTCGTAAAAGCCCACAGCTTCATCCGCGGAGATCGTATCAGCGGGCATATTTGATTCACGGACTGCACTGCAGTACATACGCGTCAGCCATCCGCGCGTATTCTTCGACCTTACGGTCGACCGGAAGCCGCGGCCCATCGAAGGCCCGGAAGCGACGGAGTACGCTTTAAGTAACGTTCGGTCCGCGCCGCTTCACGTCCGATCGCTAGATCGGATTGCGAGCGAGCACCACGCATCCCCCGCCGTCCCGGAATGCGATTCCCCAACCGTTTACGACTAACGTATCCGACGCACGTATCGTGTACGTGACGCGCGTATCCTCGTCGTCCCCTTTCGTCCAGTACTGGCTTTAGAGGTTGAATCGAGAGGGTTCGTTTTGATGTTATTAAAAATATTTAATTTAATTAATATTATTTAATTAATATTATTTTATTAATATTATTTAATTAATATTATTTAATTGCAACACACAAGCAAAAAATGTTAATGTGAAGAAGAAGTTCAGTTAAAGTTCAGTTAATTTTTACAGAACGGAAAAGCCATTTTAGTGACGCTGAAACAGTGTTACATATTTTAAGGCAAGGAATACAATGAATTATAATAAATCTTGCTCAAAGAAAAATATAAGATTTTAAAAATAAATTCTCCGCCGTAAAGATTAATAAATATCAAGTTAGCTAATTAATGTCAATAAGAGTAAGTGTGTACATTAGTAAATTAGTGAAACTGAAACTTAGCACTTTAAATGTTTCGATTCAAATGTTTTTTACGTGGAATGCTGCAATTAAGACGCGTTATAATTGCACTATTATAAATATTTTTTCCGACATTCACTGTATTGTGTCTCATTGAGGGCACTGCTGTGTCTAAAGCCGAGGGTGACTTTCTCCCCTGGATTTTCCGAGTCGACTACAACGTGCACGAATCATTTGCTACGTTCGGCGAGATACAAGATTCAGAGGAAGAGGAGAGAAAGAGAGAGAGAACGAGAGAGAAAACGCGATATCCCGACCAGCCGGTGCGTGAAAAATAGCGTCCTTTTATAAGGATACGCAGATTCCTCGTCATTCTTGCGAGATGGCAGGGCAGCATATGGTTTGAGAAAAATCGGATACGCTGTCGTCGCGGTCGTCATCGTTCTCACGTGTCGATGTTCTTTCATAATAGTGACTTTTCTCATATACCTTAAACTTAATCTTAATATGACAATTTTCTCAGAAACATCAAATTTTGCTTTAAATAAAGCAGTTTCATCCAAAAGAAGAGTCTCATTAAATTCACGCTAAAAAAACCGATTCTAACAAGGGATATGTTACAACTGTCTGGAATTGATTTTTTTTTTTAATGTTAAACGCAAAATGTTGCTAACATAAAAATTTAAATATTTCTTTTTAAATAAAACTTTATCCTGTACGGAATTTGACATAAAATTGTTTTTAATTTTTCATAAAAGAAGTATAAAATTTCACAAAAATGATAATACGAGATATTTTGAAAAATAGAACATTTTTGGAAATCTAAATACACAATTATAAATTATATAAAAAATATTAAAAATCATAAAAGTTTTGTTTAAAATTTTGTATATATTTTATTATATTAATGATAATTGCTTAGAATCTAATACAAATGTTTTAGTTTTAACGGTTTTATTTTATTCTTTAAGCCGATTCTACAATAGCGTAAACGTTGTCGTAAGTATATAATTGTAACCATAAAAAATTGATCAATCAGAGTCGAATATGAGGAGAATAATCGACTGTGATTGACTGTGATTAATTTCTTATGGTTATAACCACTTACGATTATATTTATTGTAAAACAGTCTTTAAACTTTAAAATGAATATTATAAAAATACATTTCTTACATTTTTAACATTATATTTTAAAGAGAGTTAAATCAATTTTGTTGATATGTCCCTTAAGTAATAGTCATTAAATGATAATAGGATACAATATTCCATATGTCATTTTTTGATGTTAGACCGATCTAGAAATTTCATTATATATCGCTAAATTAATTGTTTTATAAAAAATAAAATTTTGAAAAAAAAACGTGAAATTAGAACTGATTGGAAATTTGTTACGTTGCTTGCAGTTTCAATCGGATTCAATCCAAAGTGGAGCTTTGCGAATAGAGCATTAGATACCATTCGACATGAAAATTCAAAGCATTTGTGTACAATGTGGAGCTGTGAATAATGCGCCTTTGGAGAGAGTTTAAATAACTGATACAGCAGAATGTGAGGTTGTAATTTTGATCGAATAACACGAGAACAACAACGACTGCATAATTCAAAGGTTATCTGCTCCTGAAGCTTGCAGCCTGAAGCTTCGAAGCTAATTCAATTTTGCGCTGTTGTAGACGTAACTTTTCGGCGTGCACTAAAACGTGCCCCGGGGCAACAATTTTCCTGCTGAATTCCGTCGCTATCGATACAGCGAAAGACAGCGTATGCATATCGGAATTAACTGACAGATATCGACGCGACGGCATTACTGCACCCTTGCATTTATGAAACTTCGATCTATATAATTTTAGAAGCGGCAGATGCGATCGATCATACCGCTAGGCAGTGTAAACGGCTTCAAGATAGTTTGCTCGAAATATCGAATATAGATAGATCGCTGATTTTTCGTTTATTTCTATTGCTCTTATTATGCTACATTATACCTTATATTTCCCTTGCAACGGAACGACAAATGTAAAATATTTCAAACTTTAGATAAAATAATTGTCGATAATTCTTAATAATTCTTTATAATTCTTAATAATTCTAATCGATGATCTTTATTACAATGACGGATTCTTTCATCCACTATAGAACAATTTTTTTATAATTAAAGTTAAATTCGTGAATTCTAGAACATCGTAAATTTTGTACTCTAATAAAAATTATTTGAATAATATTTATATTTAATTTTATTAATTTGATACGCATATTTCTCTTTTCATATACATACATTTTCTTTTCTATTTTGTATCATTTCCGAGCAAAATGGAAATCTTAAAACAGTGAGCTGTAAGCTGATGTATTTTTCATATCTGGATCAAAATCTATCTTTAAATTTAAAAGTTTCAAGAGCGTCCATGCAGCTCTTCGAAGCTCGCGACAGGTGGGAAGCCACTGAGAATCCTCTCCGCGCGGCGTAACATGACACCGACTTCGTTACGCCGATAATCCCCAGGGGTATCGGTACAGGAGGTAACGTCGGTATGGAGGCGGCAGACCCTTCCGTCGAGAAAATTACACTTCGAACTAATGTACCATAGTGTTTCTCTCTTAAATGTATACTGGGCGAGAAGGAACTGTTAATAATTCTAATCGGACGTGTAACGTGGTGGCTCCATAATTACTCCATTATAGGACGAAGGAGATAATTGGTCCCGACGATATCCCGGGTACATGGACGTTTGGCAGGCGATGAGGCATGGCGCCGCCATGTAATTCGCCGTGGGTCTCGGGATCGGAAGAGGCGGAGGTTCGATCCTCGCACAGCTTCCGAGGTAGCTCTCGTCGAGAGCAAGATAGGGGAGCAATCTATACGTCATTCCACAAGCTAGGCCGGGGCGGACCCAACGGCGACGGCGGCAGCATCGCGACGCGTCGCGACGCTCTCTCACTCGCGAGGGTGTTTCGTATTAACGACGCACGCCCGGCCAAGAGCGATAGGGCGTAAGCCGTGAAATATTGAAATGGGATTTTTCCGTCCACGAAGAGAACGAGAGAGGAATTGACTAGGTCCTCTCTCTCTCTTTCTCTCTCTTTCTCTCTCTCTCTCTCTCTCTCTCTCTCTCTCTCTCTCTCTCTCTCTCTCTCTCTCTCTCTCTCTCTCTCTCTCTTTGCACGACGACATCGTCGATAGCGACGACAACTGTGTCGTCGGCACGTACGCGGAAAATGGGAATATAATGTGGATCATATGAACTGAGAGCTCGTCAATCGCATGACATAATTGGCATTTTCGAATTGTATCAATCTCGTGCCGACGTCGGCAATTTCACAATCTTATATTGTTCCATTAATTGATCCTTGCCGACGTTTGACACGCTTCGCGTGTTTAAATCTTCGCTTTTATCAAATATTACATCCATAAAATGAGAGATAATTTTATACAATTCAAGAACAACTTAATTTTTCAAGAAAAATATCTCTTTCGAAATTTTGGGAAATTAATGTAAAATATATCACAAAGTTGAAACTAAAATGAGAGAGAGAGAGAGAGAAAGAGAGAGAGAGAGAGAGAGAGAGAGAGAAGGACGTGTTTGCAATGGTAATAAAGGAGGAATAAGAGACGAAGAAAGTGAACAACTCGTGATTCCACATTGACTCTGCAAATGCCCAAATGTGCGGTCGAGTAATTAATTTCTGATGATGATTGGTCGGATTGACATACCTTTGACCATGTAACGCACGTCCTGAGCAAATTACATGTTCGACTGTTACAAAGATCCTATGTTTGGACCGGCATAATTAATGCTGAAACGTCGCTGTGAGAGACTGCGGTTTTGGCGATGCGACATTGTTTATTCGGAAACAAGTGCCGTTTGGAAGTACGTATGCAATAAAACAAATACGACGTACCATGTGCATCGATTTGAGTAATATCAAACGCGAATATCTCGGTGATTGATCGATGTTTCTGTTACTATTTGACTAACGCTGAAAATTTACTTTGAGATATTTCGATTTAAAAAAACGCGAAATCATCAATATTAATTTAGCATCACCAATGTGTGATTCGGAAAGAATCTTTAAAAAAAATAAACTATTTAAAATGTTGCAATAATTTTTAGCAGCAAATAATTACTTTTAACTGGATAACGAGAAAATGTTATAATCGCCATACTGACTGCGAATTAATTCAATTACTTTAACTTTAACTGAATAATTAGTTCAATAATTTAGTATTTGGTATATAGTAGGGTAAAGGCAGCGAATATGGAATAGGTTACTAATATGGAATAGGAGTTTATTTTTTAAACAAAGCGTTGCATTCTAGTGGCAATTACTGGAAGTTGTTGCAATTATTGTCAACATGCCATATCAAATAATAAATTCGATGCAACAATTTCTCTAATATAAATATTTATTTATTTTTGTTGCGTCTGAAAATGTGATAGCACTATCTTAAAAAGTGTTCTTACAAGCTGAATGTAAGTTACTTAATGTTTATAGAACATAGACGCTTTTAATAATGTTGCATGAATAATATTATGCCGTTTAATTGCGATTTGTAACTCTTTGAAATGGGAAGAGTTTGTGTGTCATATTAAGATGTGTTGGTGATATGGAATAATTGAATTATGGAATAAAGAGTAGAGAATATAATGTTTTTGTTCTTTTTATAAATAACAAAGAATATTTTTGATATTAATGTTTATTTTAATAATTTAATGATTTAGGATTTGATTTTATTGTCCATGTTCATAATGTAATTTTATTTATGTGCTACATTGTACAGTAAACGTATGATTTTTAACAGTTTCGATTTCAATTTACATAAAAAAATAAATTTGCACTTCATTTTTTATGTTATTTATTATTGTTCCTCAAATTTGATTAGTATTCCATATTATATCCCATTTTTTACCCTCTTCATTTTCTCACTTTTTACTTTTTTGTAAATACTGAAGTTGGACTTAAATTTCGGAGACTTTCATTTATTGGATGTTATAGCTAACATGTTGCTTAAAAGTTCTACATTTATTAGAAACCTTCATATGCATTTGTATCGGAGTATTATTAATTTAAAAATTGATATTCCATATTCGCTGCCTTTATCCTATATAGTGAATCTTTCGTTTGTTCTCGTTGCGCGAATGAATTTCTCTACTTATCTGCCACCATCAAAATAGCGATCGATATTTTTCGCGCCATTATCATTGCTCGCGCGGATTCCCGACTCCGCTTATCACCGCTACGCATCGTCGCGTCATAGACGAAGCGCCTTATCGGATCGGCAAGCGGCAGGCCGTATCTGAACGATCATCAGAATTGCCAACTCGCGTAATTCGCGTAATTGCGGTTCAGCCACAACGAACGGCACGGCGAATAATTCACGCGCGAACGGGTCAAGTTTTATCCCGATCGGGTCGACCGAATTCTCCCGCCACGTTCTACGCCGCGTCGTTCTCTATATATAATATATATATATAGACCAGACTTGATTTAACATATCGTCCAATGCGGTCACGGGATCCCATTCTTGGCAAGATGTGACATTAAACAATAATACGAAGATCTTTTAATAAATTGCGAAAGCTTAAATGTCATAGTTTGCAATCGAATCAAACGGCACAGAATTCTTTGTCTTCGATCGTTAATACGATTTTTGGTTCACTGATCTTTTAATCTGTAAGAAATGCTCTATTTTCACAATAGTATTTAAATATTAAAAACAACAAACGCTTACACGTAAATTCTGCAGGCATTATTAAACTAAAATGACACGAGTTTTTTTTAACATCAAGAGTTAAAAATTCAGTATTATGAACACACATACACACACACATACACACACACACGCGCGCGCGCGCACATAGAGAGAGAGAGAGAGAGAGAGAGAGAGAGAGAGAGAGAGAGAGAGAGAGAGGGAGGGAGAGGAAGAGGGGAACAGAGAAAAAGAGAGATAAGAAATTAAAGAAAGAGAGAGAGAGAGAGATTATACATTTGGAAAAATTTGGAAATTTACATATAAATTTGTATTATGTGTATTTCAAGAGAGCAAAATATTGTATTATCGTTTCGAATTTTGTAGTGCTTTTGAATAAGCTCACCGAGAATAGAACGGCTGTTTTTAGACGGAGAGGCTCCGTTTTGAAATAAACCATCTCTACCCTTAAATCTGACCCCGCACTAAACTAAGCCGCGTATCGTAACTTGCCGGTTGGCGCGGCTCTCTCGCGCTTGATTCGTGCCGGCGCAGCGCGGCGCGGGGTGGCGCGAGAGTAAAACGCAAAGTTATTCCGCCGCCTTGCCAAATAGGCGATCTAAATGCGCTCAACCGACCAGAAGAGGTAATACGTTACCGGTTATTGCCGGCGGCAGCATCTTGCCGAGAGCAACCCTCTCTCGAAATCGCCCGGACGGTTGGTATCGCGGGGATTGGACGGCGGTAAAGGTACTCTTACGAGATGGTAATGCACGCAGCCATTCGCGATTTTCGATATCGTGTTGATTTTATGGTTGAAGTACGCGTGTGCGAAATTAACCCTGCGACTTTCAGCACGATCGGCTAGGGGAGATTGAGCGGAATGGGAAATCTTTCGACCGAGAGCGATCGCTATTCCTTCATAAATCATTCGGAGGTCACGAGAGCCGAATTGGCAACGATCTCGAGATCGTTAACCCCTCTCGGCATTAAATCCGCTCGACCGATGAGCATCGATGGTATATGACGTTTTCTAGTTGAAAATAGAGTGAGGCGCACATTTGAATGCCGCCAAGATTGGATCTTCATTTTATTCTCCCCGATACTTTCTACCGAGTAGACTTCCGTATTTTTGATAATTGTTTTGTTTATTTTAATATATATGTAACAAATGTAATAAAAAAGCAATTTTTTTTTAATTATGTAAAAATACTTGAAACTATAATTTAGAAAATTTATTTTAGAAAATCAAATCAAATATAGAATCAACTGGTTAGAGTAACGGCATTATTGATCGCCGTCGTATTTCAGTATTGTTGCATTCGTCGAGCAAGTTTGACGCTTCGAAAATGAGATTTCGATATGGGTTTTGTTTAACTTGGAGTTCGCGTGCTTTTCTATCACATCAGCGAGGATCGTCTCGAACCGAAGCGACAAAGAGTCACCGATTTTTTCCTCCCCCCGCCGTGCTTCTGCGATAGCATACTGCGAAGTTCGCCCATCGATACGGGAAGTTTGTCGATCGTTGGCGGAAGTCAAAAAGCGTCGCGTTGAAACTCGAATGGAATGGAAGCCGTTTTCCGAACTTTCTGACAAAAACGATTAAGCGTTGTAAACAACGGGTCGATGGCGCGAGAGAGATGACGCGACGCGAGACCGCGATGTACCGCGATAATATTTCTCAGCGCACGGCTCGCTATTTGTCAGGAGATGGATGTTAATAGATACCGCGGCTCCGGCGAGAAATATCGAAACTTGGTAGAAAACTTACGGGGGCGACCGTAAATTCTCAAATAACCGGGAGAAAACTACGCCGCGAACTGCGGCCGGCGTCTCGCCCGCCGCCGACGTCTCGAGAATGTCAACGCGCGGAAAATTCTAGCCGTTTTCCAGCACGATAACTGGCTCGAGAAGCCAGAAGACGTCGCTGCGTAACTATTAATAAAAACTTCGCAATTGCGATATAAACTTTACGTTGCACGACGGAGAAGCGTTTATCTTCTTCCGTTGTTTGCTGTCAGTAAGTTAAACGAATCGAATAAGAAAAACGAAAAATATCAAGAGAAGTAATTGAGAATTTGCTTCGTGATCAATAATGTGAGAAGTATTACTTAAAGATTCTATTTTTACGTTAAAACAAATCTTCAAAACATTCTTAATTTCTCCTAATTAAATTGTTATTGGCGAAATAAAGATGGAGAGCCTCATTACGTCGCGATGTCGTTGCAAAACACTTTCTATGGCTCCGGTCACGTCGCCGGTAACGCGATTTTAAAGCCACATTGTGCGCCGCTGACAATGAGATCAGCTACGATTTCTATCGGTCGTGCACATCTGTCGCTTGTAAGGAAAGTGTATGTGTGTCGACGATAGTTTACATCGCACAATAGACGCTACGCACACACGTAACACGGCACTACAAAAACGTACAGCTGCCGACTGCAAAATTGCATTGCGGTAGTGACGAGGATAGCGAGGATAGCGATGTTTAATTAATTTCTTCGCAAAGTGTTCGCCAAATCGAGTAGCCGAAATTGCATTTGTTCTTCAGCACATTGTCTCTTAAGATACAATCTGCGATTTTGATCGACCAGATGAAAGCTTTGTTGTTAAAAAGAGAAGGAATATATTCAAACTTGATGAGAGAGAGAAAAGCATAAAGCGTCGCTAATAAATCGTTAGAAAAATAAATACAAAGAACACAGAAAAATATCTAGTCAATTTCTTTATATAAATATTATATTTGCCAAGCTCTCGTCCAACGAAAAAAAAAGTAATACAAAAAAACAGTTTTCAGTTTACCAACGTTAGATGTGCATCGTTTATCAGCATATGTTTCGAAATCAAGCCGATTGCGATATAACTAAAACAGCAGCGAAAATGCAGCATGTTTCGGTTTTCCATTCCAAATTTCAGCAACGCTTCACGATCAAATTCATATTCATCGGATGTTATTAACAAAAAGAGAATATGAAAATAGCTTTCAAACATGTGATAAAATTTTCACGATTTCTCCGTACATTTCTCATGGACCATGCACAACTGTAACTCCCTAAATTAGTGATTCGCATTTAATTAAATCCACGAATTAAATAAAATGTATAGCTTTCATTATGGTTTTAATCATTAACAGTACATCAATAAACATATATTATAAATTTACTATCAACAAAATTTAACAGCAGAAGAGATTTTTTTCATATATCTTCTTTCCTTTGCTCTCGTATATTAGTGTTTCTTCTTCTCTTTTAATGGTTTTATATAATATATAATAAAATCGCAATAAAATTTCATTCGCTGAGACAGGTGTAATAATTTATAACAGAGAGAACTTTTTGCAATAATTTTGTAAAAGTTATATATCGCGGTAGATCTAAAATGTCTCGTAACTATACGACACTCAGCGAAAAGGACATAGTGGTAGCAACTATAAAGACAACACTTGTATTAAGTTTTATACAGGGTGTCTCATTTTCCAAATCCAGCCCAATATCTCGAAAACTAAACCCAATAGACAAAAATATTTCAAACAAAAGTTTGTTTGACTCGAAGGGGAACATAAGATGGTGCCATTGATTTAATAATTCTCTGAAAGTCACGTAAAGATCGCCTTCAATTTTTTTAATGGAACCCTCTATTTCTCATTACATATTCTTATAGCTCATTTCGAGAGCTTTCCAAAAAATAACTAAGTTATTTTTTGTTAAGTATTTGTTAAGTTATAAGGCAAAATCGAGCTGATCCAGTCGGGCAAGATCGCGCGGGACTGATCCGGCTAGATTGCGTGAGAAAATATTGCGTGAGTATAAAGGAATTGAGTAATCCTTTTGGAGGTGATTACTCTGCTGATACGATGGGATAGTCTCGGATGGGATCAGTCTCAAATTCTCGGTAACTCGTGGAAAAAAAATTGCGTAAAAAGATAAATTTATAAGAAAACTATGATTGCGATAAAGATGAGAATATACAAAGGAGCGCACTGTCGGCGTGAATGTGTTGAAGTAACCAATTGTGTTATGATGGATAAGTGCTCTGGGAGAAAAAAAGATGGTTAATTGATAACTTCGAAACAAGTATGTTTAATCTGAAATCATTGGTTACAGATCATTGATTTTGAATAGTAGAATTGAAATCAAAATTGTAACTCGAACGTTTCCACAAGGTACATTCGAGTTAACAAGTACAATTCAATTCCATATTCTAATTTTTTAATTTTATATCTACAAATTTTTAGGTTATGTATGTAGAAATGTTTATTCAAATGACAATCCACTTGCAACTTTCACTTGCCTTATAACTTAACAAGTACTTAACGAAAAGTAACTTAGTTATAGTATTTTGGAAATCTCTCGAGATGAACTATAAGAATGTGTAATGAGAAATAGAGGGTTCCATCTAAAAAATTGAAGGTGACCTTTACGTGACCTTCAGAGGACTATCCAAGATCGAATGATCTTATTTCCCTCTTCGAGCCAAACAATTTTTGTCTGAAACATTTTTGTCTACTGGATTTAATTTTCGAGATATTGAGCTGGATCATTTCAAATGGGACACTCTGTATATAGAATTAATGTACATAGTTGAATGAACTATTTTATAGTTGTTACAACCAGCATTTATAATTGTTATAACTATAAAACAATTTATTCAACTATGTACATTAGTTCTACATATAAAATTTATATAATTGTCACTTTTATAATTGTCAGCAATATGTTTTTCTCCGAATGAAGTCGTAAATTAGACTCGTTGAATGCAATACTCCCACTGCATTTCACAATGAGACGCGGCAATTCCCAGCGACAATCTCCAATTCGGTCAAGAAAATCAGCCTTCAGTTTGCAGGATGCGGAATGACTCGCGAGAAAATCATGCCGCCATAATGAAAGACGAGGGTGGCAAAGCGGACATCGATCGCCGCTCGCGGGGTCGTCTTCGTCGGTGGGCGCGATTCGGCGGGGCGTGCAACCGCCCGTATTCATATTCATATTTCAAAACTCGCACCCCACGGCCCATTGTGCCGCTGAATACGCTATGCAGAATGCGTCGTCTGGCGTATAACGTTGCGGCATTGCGGCCGCCTCCTGAATTAGTAATAGCACGTTGACAACGGCCGCGTTCGCACAGCGTACGACACTCGACGTCGCGTTCGCGCGTCGCGACCGCACCGCTCAGATGCGTATCGGGAGAAGTGCAATTTGCTCTAGATATTAATTCAGGTAATGGATTGCTCGTTAACGCATGGGACTAGTCCTGAGAATATCCGTGCAGATGTGTATCCATACCTGAATAGATATACTTTATAAAAAATCCATTTGTTTGAGCCCCATAAACCAAGAGGGAATCCACATAAACCTATTAAACGAAAATTTACGCTCTTAATTTAGATGAATAGCACATCTGGTCATTTGTCATGAATTGTCATTTATTCTCCTTCTAAATTACAATAAAATCACTAGAAATTTAAAAAATATTTGTATCGCACTTTATAAATTGTATAAAAGAATAGTGACAAACTATATGCGTGCTATAGATTTTTTAATAAATAAATATAGAATCAGTTACATCTTTACTTTCCAAAATTTTTGATGTTGTCAAAAATTTCTATAAAACATAATGTATAATATATACAAAACACGAAACTCTATCTTAATGATTTTTTAATCGATTCTAATTGATGTAACAATGATACCACGTTTCAACGCGGTTTATTAGTTTCCATAAACTCATTGATTATTCATTGATTATCCGTATATTCGCGGTATTCTTGGATATTTATTATCTCATTACAAACAGACGTCCTTCACGCACGCAGGGAGAAAAAATACCTCAATAAATGGCGGCAACTATGCGTGGTGGAAGAGAGTTCCCGGAGAACAAGCGTAGCGAGCAGAGCAGAGTTGCCGGAAAGTTCGCGTTACATAATTAAATCAGGCGGACCGAAATCGTGTGCGAAACTCCACGTGGTTACACGTACGTGTACATCTTCTCTCGCGAGCGTAAGTGAGAAGCGCAGGGAACGAGAGAGGAGAGGAAGGGAGAGAACGAGGGAGAGAATATACGGCGGTGCTAACGAGGCTCGGAGGATCGAATCAAGACCGAATCTCCGCCGCTGATTGACCAGGGCGGAACTCGGAGCGGTAGAAGGCTAATTAGCTATCCGGATCTCCGTACGTGACCTGACAACGGGATTCCAAGACGGGGCGATTATGGTTGCCCTGAGCGTCTTAATTTCGACCCAGCACTCCGCGAGAAGGAGGAGACATTATATCTGACTACGACGTCGCGGTCAAAATTCTCTTTGAATGCGCCGGTCTGCTTTCCATCGTCGACGTCACTTCCGTTTTCTGCTGAGCATCTGCGCTTAGAAATTCAGAGCCGCTCGGTGGTTGCCCGAAATGATAATTAGGCTGAAACTTGGCGACGGCAATTAGCGCGCTCCCGCGCGCGCGCGCGCGATGCTTACGTGGATGAATGTACAGGGTACATGGAAAACGAACTTCATACCGAATTTTATGTTTTAATAATAAAAAGTATCTTCGAAGTATCTTTTTTATAATTAACACGAAAATCGATAATTTTCGAATTATGATTAAAACCGTACAGTTTTCTGCGAATTTTGTTGTTTGCTTAAATTCAAATTATACTACTGCAGAAATTCAACTAAAATTTTTAGTTACCGAGATAATGGTGATCCAACAGACATTCAAAGATTGCAACAAATGATTATTTTTCTCGAAATATTCCCTAAAAAAAAAAACTAGTTCAAAATCTGAAAAAATTATATGTTATTGAAATTAAAATACTTTATGAAGTACTATATGAAGAGATAGCTTGAAGAAATATTTATTTCCTTTTGAAAGTTATAGCTGTGAAGAACAATAAAAAATATAGTATATTCCAAATTAATTGACTAATACGTTTACTAAAAAAAAAGAGCATGTACAGAATATGCACGTACAGAAATTATTATCATAAAGATAATGTTGATGTGCGGAATTTAATCGCGTGGCGGTTTATTAGTTTATTAACTCTACGCGAGTATTTCAGAAAGGAATTTATATAGAGTAACCGGCGGAGTTATTAAACATTTAATAACGTTTGACGTTATATGCGGATCGTGATTTAATAATAGTACATAAACTGTACATACAATAAAAATTGACTTGAAATTGATCAAAGAAAGGCTGGATGAAAGGAATGATCGTTTTCTTGTGCAACTCTTTTAATGGCCTCAAAAGATTTAATTATACACGAGCGTCGTTGCGTTTTTATTGCGAGACGCTGAATCGCTTTGTTATAGCCAAGGCATCTCTAGCCATTATTAATTATGCGAGGACGACCTTTCGCGACGACGCTAATTACCGTGAGATTAACAAATGACAAAACTGCGGTCAGTGGCGATGTTGCGTGTGTAACCGCGAACTGCAAAGTCAAGAAACATCTGATGTCGAAAACTTGGTTGGTATACCGTCCGAGCCGGGTCATCTGTCACTCATTCGAAAGCAATGCGACACGTGCCAAATAATTACGCTAATTGAAACGCGAATACACACCAGCGTAATCGTCCGCGGTAATTAGTGGAGTAATTTCACGGTATTATCTCATTTATGATCGCGCGCGGTAATCGCGCGAACGCGTACCGCGTAATGCAAAACGTGCTATCAGGGCCTGCGTCGCGTTAGACATCCTTCGTTTAATCCCAAGCCGGCGGCTAATTACAAGCAGCCTTACCGATTAAATTACAGGCCGCCTATCGCACGACCGTCTCCCGGCTAAAGGGATACAGAATGTCGATAATCTTTCCACCGCAACGAGGAAACATACCAACGATACGATCAATTGGAGTAACGGTAATGGATGTTAAACGAAATTTCGAAATATTTTTTAACGTACAAAAATAAATAGTCATGAAAACATTTGTAACAAAAGAGATATTAAAAATAAAAATTAATCACTTAATAAATATCGTAGAATCATTAAGAAAGAATAATCGATTATCGAGTATTTAAAGATATTACAATATCATGTATGCGTCCAAAAAATTTTGTGCAAAATTTCTTAAATTAAAAGCTCAAAATTTGTGTGCAAGTTTTATTCGATTAAATTTATTCTTTATATTAAGTTTGCGCTCATTTAAAGTACTACAGCGTCTTGAAAGGGATTTGTATCGTGCTCGCCGAAAGAACGAAATTTCACGACGTTCCCTCTCGGAGTCGCGGTCGCCATACATGAAACTCGAAACGCTTAATTAACCCATTTATCATCATCCGCAGCGCGGGACTAGGACGACCGCGAAATAAGCCTGGCGGATGGAACCGCTTGCCAGCATGCGTGCTTGCATGCGTGTGGTTGCAACATGCGCACGCGCATCAACGCATGCACGCGCTTGCTCGGCATCGGGTGAACACGCACGCACGCATACGCGTACAATTTCGAGCCGGTCGACGAAAGTGGTATAATTACTGGGGGAGTAGCTTGTGTGTGCAAATTTGACTGCGCACAACTCGTTGAATCCAATTCAACTCGCTGAAATATAACACCCGTCGATTATTGCCTGTCGTATTGTATATATATCTACGCTATCGCGTTGTACTTTATTAACAGAGATGTAGAAAAGCGTCAGAGAGAGAGAGGAGGGGGAGAGGGAGAGAGAGAGACAGAGACAGAGAGAGAGAGAAAGAGAAAGAAAGAGCGACATTTTACTATTCGCAGTCTACAAATTCTATAAATTAACTAACAAACGCCAAATTCACTGTATAAATTATATTTACACATCTGTCCTAACTTGTTAATTGTAAATTGTAATTATTTTTCGCTTCATGGGGGGGGGGAGACAACGTACGATAGAAGAAAGATAAAACTTTAAAATATTTGTCATATATTTTATTACATTTTTATTTCTATTTTTAAATCAATATTCGTATATTAATTTTTATTGTACAATTTCGCAACTTATATACAATTTATTTCCTCCAGTTTAGTAAGTTCAGGATTAACCGGTTGCGTTTTCTGTATCGGAAATCAACTCTCGCGCATTTGCGGCGTCGCATGGAGAAATGATAAAGATAATGAAGCGGGTACCGAGAGATCCGAGTGCACACGGAGACGGATCAACGTGGACAGTGTTTGACTGCAGGGAAATTAACGATCTGACCCGTATATATCCATTCGGTAGTTTGAATCGACGATGGAGTGGAGCTTGGCTAATTACCTCCACATCCACCTCCATATAGAAAGAGATTGCTTGAACGTCACCGGTCATAGAACGCGTGACGTTTCATATCTTTCTAATTTTGATGAAATTTTAATGCTTGGTGATACTTAAATTGAGTTCAACGATTTGGTGTGAGAAACTGGTAGGTCCATATTACTAAATTCTGCAGAAGATACAATTCAATTAACTAATAGAAAAGTTCCAGAACTGCTTTTTTCGAGTATAATTTTTCTTAAAATGGTAAATTTTAATTCGTGACCATAATTTAAAGTTAAGTATCTACAAAAAAGTTTGGACTTCGAGAGTTTAAAACTCGAGTTTCTTTTAGTTAGTCTTTATTAAGAGGATTAGATCGTTCTCCGAGAAGCTCTCGAGACAGGCGATGCATCGATAGCCAAAGCGAAAAGAAGGTCCGCCGCGTTCTACTCACTTCCCAAATTCCACGAAACTTTTCCATTGGAGCAATTCTTTTAGAGCAAGGCACGATAAAAAGTGCCCCAATGATCAATCGGTTTGCCACGTCGCCATGTGCCCACGTATTCCCCGAATGTTTGCAAAATAGACGCGTCGCTCTCGAGGGGAAGGGAAAGAAGGGCAGACTCGGCCGACGCAATAATTCGATCGCCGCCGGGTTAAAAAAATACCACGTACGACGGGAATGATCGACATTCACTGGGGTTTGCGCGGGGATTGGAAACGAACTCTCCCTCGATTTAACGAGATAATTTGATCGATCTCTCGTCGTGCACATCGCTGCATTTACGTGCCGCCTGCAGGCATTCCACGTACAAACTACCATACGCCGTCATTAATACTTATGTTAAACGCAATGTCATGCATTTGAGAAATACATTGTTCTTCCTGATTTAAACATGCATTATAAAATAATGATTGTTTCGATATTTTAAAAGCATTTTTTTACGTGATTATTTTTACATGATGTTTGCTTCAATTAAAAACAAGAAAATAGTCTTTTATATCCGTAGTACGCTTTGTTTTTTATATGATACATAATTTCAGTAGTAAATTTACATGTGTTTTTGTGAAATTTCGATCAATTTGATGTAGTGTATCCAAGTAAGCATTATATGTTACACGATATTTTATTAGTCGGCCTAATAGACGCACGTTTACACGAGAACCTCTTCCGAATCTGTACGCTATTCGCAGCGTTCCACTCTCGGTATACTGACGTTGGGAAACACCACCAATGGAACATGCAAGCTCTATATTATTGCGATCGTCATACAGTTGCGCGACCAATTCAGATCGGCCGATTCGACCTGACCCGACGTGACGGCCGCGAAATAATTTACGGATAATGAGAACGCTACGTGGTGCCCGGTCAGACTTCCCGCCAGCGTGGTACCCAGTTAACCGACTGATTGCGAACGGCCGGACGCGGACGTGATCGACCGCAAAACATGCTGAAAAATTACCTCGAAGTGATACCATTGAGATAATATCGTGGCCAATATCGCTATTTGGATCGTTTCTTTTTATTAAGAGTTAGACAATTTAGCGTACAATCGCATTTCTTAGAATCATCGGATATATTGCACATCAGATATTTGGATAATAGTAAAAAGCATTTTCATATTTCTTTCCTCAAGAAAGTACGCACGAAAGTATACCCGAAAATGCCGTCGTTACGTGTCATAAGCCTTTTTCTACGTACGGAAATTTCGCAGTAAAAAGGACATTTGTATCCGACTTCAATAAAAGTCGACGCGTAGCCAAAATTATAACATATGTATACATTATATACGTTGTTCTTCTTCTAACGAGGAAAAGACTTCACAAATAAATTAGTAATAATTTCCAAATTTGTTTGTATCACTATTAAAATATTATTAGATTTTTTGGCATTTTTAAAATCACATAAACATAACACGCAGGGAAATCAGGGAGTAATTAATTTTCATTGCTACAAGAGCATATAAAAATGATAGGGAACATAAAGAAAACATGTTTCTATAATTTAACCAAGAGCTAAGCTATTCAGAGTGCAGAAAGTGACAATAATCGTAAGATGTGAACGTTTATTGCTATCTTGAAGAGTGAATCGGATGTTAGAAAATGTTATGCATTATATCTCATATTTTCCCGCGAACATCCGATTATCTGATATTGCCTGAGATAAAAGGTTATTATTATCGAAAAAGTATACATACAAATGATACAAGAAATTGCTTCACGTAGACAATTTACTTCACTTATAATGGTCAAATATATCGCTTATTTTTAATCATCACAAATTTCAAACGTGCTATTTTAACGAGAAAATTATTATTGAAAAGAAAGTTATTCGAGAAATCGTTGTTTTATAAATCACAAAATTAATCATATATAACTACACTTAAAAATATATATATAGCGTATAGCAAAAATTTAAAGCTAAAAAATTATATAAATTACATAAATTATATATTAAAAGAATTATATATTAAAAGAATGTTTTCTAAGTAAATTAACATTATGATTATTTGAAAACAATTGCTTAACAAATAAGATAAAATATTATTATTATAAAAAAGTTATTTGAAAATAATTTTAATATAACACCCAGATCTCTCTCTATCTCCCTCTTCTTCTCTTTCTGTCTGTTTCTCTCTGTCTTTCCGTAATACATGATGCTGCAGAATCCATAGCCAATACGATCGAAGCTGTATTATAGCGATGGCATCGCGCGACGAGAGAATCTTATTAGAAACTCCAGGCAACTTGATATCGATTCCGCATCAATTTGCATTCAAGATGATCCGGGAGAAACTATTCGACCGCTTGTTACCTGCTTATTGCGAGAATGTATCGAGAGTGCATCGGGATGCACGGGATACTGGTCGCGGGGAAAATTGTCATCTATTACTGTCATGACGTCTTTATTATCGTCACCGTCCTCTCGCATCCGCCTCGTCGAGACGAGCTTTTACAACAGAGAGAGTCTTGATATATGTATAAAATAGTTCCTTTCTCCCAAGATATCTCCAAAGCGCGCACAATGTGCTTTTATCCATCTATGTCTTAATACGATATAATAATAACTAAATATTTATACATCAATTCATGCGGTAGAGTTTATGAATTCAGATTCTGCGGCACAATCGAGTAGTCATCTTACTTTAAACTTAAGTTTGTTTAAAGGATTTTTTATTGTTATAAAATAAAAAGTGTGCAATATATAAATAAAAAATTAAATGTACTATACGAATAGCTAAGAGTCACGTTTAATGCCATAGATTTAACAAGATTTTAATAAAAGAAATTAAAGGAGGAGAGGAAATTATTTCCTCTTTAAACTCCTATTAAGTTTGTAGTAATATTCTTTTCTAATGAACATCTAGTTAATTCTGTGGCCTTTATCGCCTATTTCAATATTAAAATACTGTTTCTTATCTATAACCTAGATTATTTTGTATTTTCAAGTGCGTTGTTGCCTAAAGAGATAACAAGTCATTTAAGTTTAATCCCTTCCCCGAATGTATCATAAATGTACCATAAATGATACATCAGTTTTTTTGACTATAACTTCGTCAATATTGCATCGATTTAAACATGCTAGGTATCGTTGAAAACTAGAAGAAACTAATAAAATGGTTGTTTTAAATATAACGATATCTTTTCAGATAACAAAGATATGAGCTATGAAAAAAGCCAAATTTTAAATTTTTTTTCGTTGTTCTTATACACAAAAAATAAATAAATAAATACAAGAAATTTTGATTGATTTATTAAAATTTGGTAAAATCTGTTAATTTTCGGTTATTATACATGATATATCAAACTCCAACAACTCAACGAACATGTTAGAAATAGAGCACAGAAAACGTTTGAAATTCGTACCAAAAGGCAGTTGATGCTTTTCTTATTCAGTTTTCCTTTCCAAAATGTCGAAAGATAAAAAAATATGTTTGTTGGTTCCCTACAATCGATCGGTATCGGACAAGGAGGACGATAACAATTCAGACTACGAGATCCGTGAAGATCAAGATATTAGCGAGAAAGAAGACACTGGTAAAACAGATAAGGACGAAGGAAGACAAAAAGGATGACAATTTTCACTTTTGTAATAAAAAAATAAAAACGACAGACAATGTTTGTTAAAAAGTAAACTTCATTGCAGTTCCTATGTATTTCAATGGGATTTAGTAGGGTAAAGGCAGCGAATATGGAATATCAATTTTTAAATTAATATTACTCTGATACAAATGCATATTAAGGCTTCTAATAAACGTAGAACTTTTAAGCAACATGTTAGCTATAACATCCAATAAATAAAAGTCTCCGAAATTTAAGTCCAACTTCAGTATTTACAAAAAAGTAAAAAGTGAGAAAATGAAGGGAGTAAAAAAAAAGGGATTTAATATGGAATACTAGTCAAATTTGAGGGACAATAATAAATAACATAAAAAATAAAGTGCAAATTTATTTTTTTATGTAAATTGAAATCGAAACTCTAAAAAATCATACGTTTACTGTACAATGTAGCACATAAATAAAATTATATTATGAATATAGACAATAAAATCAAATCCTAAATCGTTAAATTATTAAAATAAACATTAACATCAAAAATATTTTTTATTATTTATAAAAAGAACAAAAACGTTATATTCTCTACTCTTTATTCCATAATAATTTAATTATTCCATATTACCATCTTAATATGACACACAAACTCTTCCCATTTCAATAAAGAGTTACAAATCGCAATTAAACGGCATAATATTATTTATGCAACATTATTAAAAGCGTCTATGTTCTATAAACATTAAATAACTTGCATTCAGCTTGTAAGAACACTTTTTAAGATAGTGCTACCACATTTCCAGACGTAACAAAAATAAATAAATGCTTATATCAGAGAAATTTGTTGTCGCATCGAGTTTATTATTTGATATGACACGTTTGATTTGACAACAATTGCAACAATTTCCAGTGATTGCCACTAGAATGCAACGCTTTGTTTAAAAAATGAGCCCTTATTCCATGTTGGTAACCTATTCCATATTCGCTGCCCTACTTCTTGATATTTTTGATTTTTGACTATTTTGATTAATGTTTGACCATTGTTAAATCAATTTTAACTAATTTTGAACTAATTTTGATTATTTTATATTTTGTGAAATTTAGGACCTTATCGCGGGGAAAGAGTTAAACAAGTAAAACATTGAAAAAAAATGTTTTATTTGAATTTTTCGTTTCACGAAGCCGAGAGAACACCGCAAGAGAACGTCACAAATTCCATCGTTCTATACAGATAGATATGAAAGATTTCTTTCCTCAAAAACTTGTACGTTGGCGAAATTCCTTGCGGCCTCGCGGCGGCAGGCGAGGATGCACGAGTACATATATTATGTATAATATTCGCATGTTCGCGCACATCTAAAATGATCTAGGTTGACGTTATCGGCCACCTTTTCAGCTCCCGGCGATGGCCGCGTTGAGAGCATAGCACGAGAGCCGCGTGCCACTGAGTTATCGCGCGTTTGTCGAGAGTATACGCGTGTACGGTACCATACAGGGCGAATCTCGCATGACGTTCAGCAGAACGTATCTCGGGGAAAATATTGCATTCCGCTGCCAATTGTCTACTTTTCGGTATGCGTTTACAATCTCTCCCGCGTGTACAGAGAAATTCGCGATATTGAACAGAGGCCCGCAGCGGTTTGCCGCGCGTATGCCAACTCATGGTTGCGTAATATTTTTGTACCCGAATAAATGCTCTGATGACTATCGAGCACGGTCACAAAACTGAAGTGAATGCGAAAAGAATGTCCATGGTATTCTAAACTCACACTAGAAATATCTCTCTTATACGTATATCGTTGATTCTATTTTATAATGTACATTCCTGAGGCTAATATGTGAGTGAATTATCAATAAATATTATAATTTAATTGTATTATAATATAAATATTATATTATAATAAAATTATTTTAAATTATAATATTGTACGCATATTTATATACATATTTTAAAAATTTATTATTATTATATGTTAGTATTCATGTCGTTTTTATCAAAGGGTCTAAATAAATTTAAGCATTAATTATAGTTGATTAAATGTGAACGGAAAGTAAAGTAGAGTAAGAATAAATAAGATAGATAAGAATAAGATAAATAGAAGAATTGACATTTGAAACTGCATTGCTTATCGCTTCAATTAAGTCTTTAGGATTAACTATAAATTGTTCGATAAGGAAGATCATATTTTTTCAGAGATATTTAAGAGATGATATCATTTCAAACATATTCATCGACATAGACGCCATATATCTTAATTTCTGCGATGCGAAGTGGATTCTCATTTCCCAGCAAAGATTGCAGATCGACTCGACTATTATCAACGAACAATAACTGGTCAGAACACGATATAAGGAAGCACACCATCAACCTGTACATAGTGACGAGCGTATTTATTGCCGGTCATAGCAGGTTACGCTTACGACGGTCTCCGGGACGAATAGCGGTGAAAGGGACGAGGGAGACGGTCACGGTGATGTCATGAAGGGGCGCGATATATATTTTCGGCGGCGCGGAGGACCACGGCCTATCTCGCGGAAATGGTATTTTCGAGGCTCGACGTTCCCGGAAAGCAATAATACCGAAAGCAGTTTTAATAAAGGCTCAGCCACGATATATCGTGGCCATGCCTCACACTCCCATCTGTCCGCCTCCATCGCGTACATCGCCATATCCCCGTCCCGCCGGTTCTATCGTCCATTCTTTCGCAACCTCCCTGCCCCCAGCAACCCCTTTCGTTCCGGGACGATCATGTGTCGGGACACACTCTCTTTTCTCTTTTCCCGATCGTTATCCCGTTCTCTTTCTCTCTATGACGCTCGTCGATACGTGAATATTTTTTTCCATTATTCCTTTTACACTCTCTCTCTTTCTCTCTCTCTCTCCCTCTCCCCCCCTCTCTCTCTCTGTCTCTCTCTTTGCGCGCGCATGCAATCGTATCAGATTACGGGTGCGTTGCGTTAAGGGGGCGATATTTCTCGACGGATTCGCTTCATTATTTTAACGAACGCGATCCAATCGCCTGCTGCGATCCATTTCGATCCCACGCGTCTCCACCTAAGATGACTCGCCGCAACGATAACGCATAGCCCTTAGCTCTAATAAATGTCATCGAAGTTTTAAGTTTCTATCACGATAAAAAAGTTAAAAAAAGAAAGAAATTATTCAAAGTATTAAAAAAACGACTATCTGTGGATTTTCGTCCGACAAAATAAAAATAAAGTTTAATCGACGAAAATTTCGTTATCTTTTATTTGCACTTAACTCGAAACTCGGTTGAAGACTCAGTTGGATAACTTAATTTTTAATGTAAGATATTTTCGTATTTATGTTGAATCGAAAAAATCGTCTTCTACTCTATTTGACTTCCGACAATCCATTCAGTAATTACTTTTCATTTGCTCTTTATCAAATTAACAAGACGAAATTATATGAGAATAAATATAGAGGTTTTAATTAATCTTTTATTAATTTAAATCCATTTTAAATTAACTAAAAAATATATTTTGTTATTTATGTACATGTAGAATGAAATTATTTAATTGATAATGGAATTGGATTTCATTAGAAATTGTTAATATCTTTAGATGGATAACATTTAGATAGATCGCCATTCTGCTCAATTTAGCTTCTAATATCTGTATAACCCAATTGCACAATTGGTTTCAATCCGCGCGTTTTCGCTCCTAGCGCCGAAGTAATAACGCGAGACTAGCTGCGGGGGCTCCAACGGAATAAAGGATTAGTTCTGTGTCTCTCGCCGTGAGAGCGAGGATCTGCATTAAGTGCTTAAAAAAAGGAAAGAAGAAAAAAATTAATCCCCGTAAAGTCAGTCCGGAGAAAAAAGGGCGCACGCAGGAAAACCGTGGGATTAAACTGGCGGAAGATATACTGCGTAGTCGTCGTTACAGACGTAATAGCGAGGCTTGAGAGTTCAGTGGAACCGCGTAATAACTTTTTTACAGTAAACGGAAACGACTTCGTATGACGACGCGACCAACGTATTACAGAGACAATACAGACGCGAAACCAAAGATGCAAAATTCTAAAAATATAGAAAATACATAGAAATATTTCCCAAGCGACGTGTAAACCATTTTTTGCTAAAAGAAATTCGATCACATTTTGTCACAAAAATTTTTTTCAGAATTAAATCTATTTTATATTCTGAATATAAAAGGAGAAAAAGAAATTTTGTTGTGATGTTCATTTCAGAGCCTTTCTATTTTACTGTAATAAAAGTATGAGAGCTTCAATTATACACCAATTAGCGGTTCGCCGCTAAATGGCACTATTCCAAAGTGCTGAATAAGTATCGCTAATCGGCTTAAGGTGAAGGACACTATCGTCGCAACGGCGGTATCAAATTACGCCGCGACGCGATTCCCCCCATCACTTTCTCCAGTCCCTTCGACCAGACTCCTTAATTTCCTGTTCGCCTGCATATTTGTATACAAACGACCGTAGTCTATATCAGAGAGCGAGGAGCGTCTCCACGCCAGCGACCTGCGCCGATAACGACGCTGATGCTTGTTCGCCATCATCGCCGGTAAGGTCTGCCGCCGGCACCGTCGCCCTCGGATCTAAATTGGAATCTGTCCGACTCTGCAACAGCCCTCTTCTCTACAGGAAGATCGCCTCGAAAGGTCCGCGCGATTGCTACGTTGGACCGCCTCGTCGACGAAAGAAGCGGCCAACGGCGACAGCGACCCAACGTAATACTCCGCAAGGGATAACTCTATAAAAAAAAAAACTCTAAAAATGATACGAGTGACACTAACGAGAAATGAACTGCTCAGGAGTAGTGCGATTAAAAATAGACTTCCTTGTGACACAAAGCTCTCTAAATACCACAAAGTACTCAGGAAATATATAGTGGTTAATAGCTCTCGACAAGAGACGTATAAGTAAAATAGTTAAACGTAATTGTTTGGCTCTTCTAAAAAAACATATTTTTATAAAAAATTTTCTATATAATGTAAAACATTTCTTAAGTGCTGTCCAATATTGTAAAAATTGATTTTGAAGTCATTTTAACGTCTCATTTTATCAATGAGAAATTCATATAAACACATATGATGATCTCAGAAATTTCAGAGAGAGATATAGAGTGTTGAAAATTTTATAAAATTATCATTTTTTTCTTAACAGCTTTTAAATGAGGTTAATTAAAGGTTTAAAAAAATTAATTTTTACGTCCAACTTTTTTCAAAATATTGATATTTCAAAGTATTGAATTTGGTACAATTATCTCTGAAACAAAACCTTTAAGACATATAAACTTTTCTTCATAAAATAATCTCAAAAACTCAACTCCTAAAATATTGGACAGAACTTAAAAAACTCTGTATATTACTTTCAATTCGATTATCGATATTTCATATTGAATATCAGATGTTTGAAGATGATGAAGAAGTGAATTATTGCTGAATATTTTTAATTGTGCGCAAGAAGATCGCAGTCATAGCTGTGTGTTCATTTGATGAAACTCAGTGACTGTACAAACTATACGAGCGCAAAATATCGCGCGAATCGTTCCCGTATCACCATCCGCGTGACGGGACGATGTTTCGACTATTGATACCGGGTGCGACTCGATGCTGCAGTCAGCTGACGCTCGGTTGCGTCGCAAAACTCGATTCTGCCAGAGCTTTTTTACGATGTAGGAGGATGGAGACGTAAAACACCGATATTTCCGCGATCGTGACGGCAGTGAGCGCGACTCACAGCTCGGAATTCGGCTGATTTATCGAGGTGACAACGCGGTACATGGTCCTGAAAACATCGACTTTGATGCGCGCGCATCATATCGTTGGTCCATGATTGGAAAAGATTGCGTCGTTATTTCATTCGTATCGAGCGAATAACGTCGCTCGTTTTAATTCCCTTTCGCTTTCTAATTATTTTAGACGCGTTTCTGATTTTCTACCCTCGCGTTGCCACTGGAAACCTGGATTTTCATCCGTGCAATATTTTTCATGTTGCATCACTATTTTAAAAACAAAGCGCTTATTTATTTTCAGCCAGCTATTCGTATTTGAACGGGGCGATATTTCTTGTAAAATGCAAAATGTATATCTTGCACGTTTGAATTGCAAGAATGTTAACCTGTTGCAAAAGGCGGGTTTACGGTATCGCTTTAAAAAGTTAATAAGTTACCAAGTTTGGAGCGAAGCTTCATTTCCAGCCGCAAAAATGTGAAGTACGCTCGTGTAATCCGCCTAAAATTCAATTTTCCACGAAGCGCTTTTCCTTTAGAATCGCGGCCGCGTAATAACGGAGTAAGGATCCAGACGGTAACCGTTTCCCTATCTCGTAACGGATTTCTGTAGGTAACGCGTACAATACGTAACATCAGGAGATTTTGGTGGAAAAACAATTCATTCGATGACAGTAGCATACCATATTGTCAAAGATTGCATGATATCTTTGTTCTTTACAAAGAGCATATCGAGCGCACAAATTCTTCTAATAAAAGTTCTAAAATAACGAAGCTCAATCGAATGCAGTGTCACATTTTTCATTACGTCACGACGTCAATTCTGTGTCTTCCTTCGTGAAATTGTCACGAAAGCGATTCTGCTGAAACACCAATCGGATGGAACCAATCGAAGATAATATTTTGCAACCTCTTTTCGCAAATTTCAATTCCCTCAGAGCAGTGCGAATGAAACAAATATCCAGATAGTAAATAAAAACTACTACTATACTTATGTTTTTTACAGATAGCTGCGTCGTTGACGAATTTGCCGCGAGTTTTATAATGCGGATTACAGCGAGAAGAGAGAACCTCGCGCACTTCCGTTACGCGACCCTGGTTGGCCATTTTGCCGAGGCTGAGGCCACTGTAATTAACTCGACTCGTTCTAATGTTATTTTATCGAGGAAAAATAAGGCGGTTCCTCTTCTTTATACGGACGCATTCTCGACCCGAATGTGCCATGGTTTCTTTCCTTGCCTTTCACATTCTTCGGCTTCTCTTCCTTCATCGGCTTCCTGCTCAGTAGCGTCGGCAAATCTTTCTCAATTTCTTCGGAATCCTTTACCCGGCAAAACGAGATTGGAGCAAGGAAGGAGGGGGAGGTGGAAAATGAGGAGCGCGCGGTAAATCACGCGGGCAAGGTGGAGGCCGTCGAGAGGGCAAAGGACGAGATGGATAGATAACAAAAGAAAAAGAGAGAATGAAGCAGAGAGAACGGTTGAAATCAGTGACGGATTTCTCAATTTCTTAGTAGCATGCGTGTTTTCAAATCTCGAGTTTGATATAAAAAAGATAATAAATATATTTATTTATAAGAGAAAGATAATAATAATTATCAAACTTTTATAAATATTCTGTTAAAGTTAGTTTATTATATTTCTATTGATGTTTGTCACTATTATTCATAAATTTGTATTATATTTCTACGCTGTTCTTACAATAATTACAATTAAAATAAAATAATATTTTTTATCACAGATTATCTTCTTTGAATCGAGACTTAAAATAATTTTCCTCTGTCGCATTTGTCGTCACTAAGCAAAATGACAGGAAGTCGAGAGTTGTCCGCCATCCCAGTTTTTCTGGTATCTATAATCCTGCCGCAGGACTCCTTGAAATCGTAATGGACTCGTCGCGATTATTATCGACCGTGTGCTTTGCACTTAGGCTATCTCGCGATGTTCGAAATCGAAGGGAGAGAGACGGATTTAAGATCGAAGTTGAAACGAAGAGAGAACTGAGAGGACTGGATGAAGGAAAGAGGTCGCCGCGGGGGTGTAGTCGAACTCGAGCGGTACGATTTACTCGCGATTCAAGGAGTGCGCGAGAGAGCAATAAGTGCTCTTCACTGTCGAATTCACGAGCAAGCTGCTGCAATATACAGGGTGTCCTGAGATATTAAGAGATACTAAGAACCAAATTTAAAAAATTGGCGCTTGTGTCGGTGCTTAAGATCTTGATAATTCTTGATTTAGCTTGATTAAGCTTAAGTGATACACAGATAAGCAAACTGCATTTCGCTTTATATCTCTTTTATATTTCATTTTACCTTAATAATAATTTTACTTCAGTAATACTTCAATAATAATTTGCAATCTGATTATAAGATATTTTCCAGAAATATCGAAAATTGCTATATCCTCGCATTAATTTTTTGTATAGAAAAATCAATTTCAAGTTTGCCAAAAAATTCAACATAAATTGTGTGACGTGTAAACGTTTACAAGCAGAAAAAGATCATATGAACAGACAAGTTAATATTTGCTGATGAACGATATAATATTTTTCGTTCAGGAAGAGACGTTTTTCTCATCATCCTACCATCGGATGCTTAAATCACGTTCTGAAGAATACTTTCACGTTTGGAGGATACTTTCGTGCTTGCAGCAAAGCTCTCGTCCGGAAATCGTAGCGTATATTGCCATTATTATGCGTGGAAAAGTCAGGGAAATATTCGTGAGCTCACTTGACTGATTTATAAATGCGCAGAAAAGTACGCGGATAGATTTATTGATTCTCGCAGGAAAGTTATACTATTCAATAAAAATTATTATTTAAAATTATTATCTAAAACAGACAAACAGCGCTTACACTGAAAGAAAAATACAAAGAGCAACTATACAAGTTTCATATATAGAATTAATGTACATAGTTAATAAACTATTTTATAGTTATAATAATTATAAAATAATTTATCCAGCCATGTACACTAATTCTATGTGAACTATTAATTGATAGTTAAATAGCATCTTAATTACATTACACAATTATGTAGACTTTATGTAAATAAGTTATGACATTCCTCCAGTTAAGACAAATATTTTTTATTCTTCACTAAAGTCGCCCAAGCACGTAATACTGTCACTAGATGAACGCAATAGAGTCTCTCTCTCTCTCTCTCTCTCTCTCTCTCTCTCTCTCTCTCTCTCTCTCTCTCTCTCTCTCTCTCTCTCTCTCTCTCTCTCTCTCTCGTAAGTAGAAAATTACACAACATAAGATAAAAGCATGATAAAACTTTGAAATCGATATTCATAGTCGATTTTTATATTAATATATTTAAGACCGATCTTAAATAATCTTAAGATGCTAACACGATTTTGTGATTGGTTTATAACATCTTAAGATTATACTTCAGATGAGACTTAAAAATAAGAACCGATTATTAAGAATCTGTATCCTCTATATGTATCTATTAATACAAAATTTAACATAACACGATTTAATATATCAATCTCTTAATAGATACATTAATATTAAAATATAACAGATTAATATTAAAATAGTAATATTATGTGATCATGGATAATGCCATATTTTATTAGATCATATAACTTATTGTTTTTATTACAACTATAATACATAATTGAGCTGCTATTTATTCTTAAATTTATAATTGCCGCTACTTTTTTTTCTCTGGAGTGCGACTACTATCCGATGAAAGTTTGATACGAAATGCTTAAGTTATAGTTTCATACTTAAGATCTAATGAAGAAATTATCACTTGTCATGACTAACGCAATTATCTCGGGAATCGAATTAATAAATATATCTCAACGATTAAATCTCTTTTTGTGTAGAATTATCCAATAATAGAACGAAGATGACAAACGTAGATGACAAACATTTCTGGAGCGTGAAGAAAGATCTGTTATTGTTTGCGGAACGTCAACGTTCGTCGTGGTGCACTGTAAATGTTCGATATTCGTTTCCAATCTTCGACGCATCGAAAACAAACACGGCGACGGTGGTGTCTAGCCAAAGACAACTACAAATACCAATGTAACGCTTCTTCGCAAAGGGAGAAAAGAGAAGTGTGCTTCGTTGTTGCACCGTTACGAAGTCGCGCGTATTCAACGGGTGTACTTTCCGGTATTACGCGGCTCGATAAAAAAAAAAACAATAATTCTTCGACTGCCTGGGGTCGCAATGTCATTCCCGAGTTCGAGTCTATTTCCATGAGAGAACGACATTGTCGGGTGCGATATACAACGACACTTTTACTTATGCGCGACGTACAGCGTGGCATCGCGACACGTCGCTGAGAGACACGCTAATGGTACATGCTGTGACGGTGAGAGCTGTGGATGGAATCGAAGAACGAAATAAGTCCCTCCTTCGATACCAACGACTACCCATAGACGAGAGTACACAGCTGTCAAGTCAACCGAGGACGTCGTGTTCGCGCGTGTTCACGCATGCTGCTTGAATTGGATACGTGTCTGACTGGATTTATATAAATGCACAATAATCATATCCATATAAAATACGCTATTCCAAATACGCTATCCCTGTTGTTAATGCAAAAAAGATGAAAATCATAATATTATTATTAATTAAGTATTAATTAATATTCATTATAATATCAATAAGATTAACAAGACATATAATAAGCTTTCTAATAACAATTTTCTTTAATAATAATTTTTTGCAATAAAATTTCTTTGTCGTATTTTAAGATGCTAGCATCTTTTCAATTACAATTTGATGATCAATTTATTTTAAATATTAATATTCTAGCAACACACACGCGCGCACGCATACACACACACACACACACACACACACACACACACACACACACACACAGTTAGTTTAAAATTACGTTTTAAAATCCGACAGCTATTAGCGCCCTTTTTGAACTAAAAAATGTATTTAAATTTACATAAAAATATTACTACATACTAAGATTCTTGACCAAACATGATCTTATCTTGTTCAATTGATTTTATAATAATTTATTTATAAATTATTAATTGTAATAATTTTAACTTTTTATTAAGATTAAGAAAAAAATTAAAATTAATCGGAAAGCAAGTTTAATTCGCAGATAATCTGCGCTTCTAAAATCAAATACTTCAACTGACATTTTTCTTAGTCTTATGACTTAGTCTTAGTCTTTGGATAACTCTTGATTTCAAGTCAGATGGAGAGAGTTCTAAGATACCTTGTATGCGGATATGTATATTATATATATTCCTATATATTCCTATATATTCCTAATCCTAAGTAGATACGTGGAAAGAGAGAGAGGAGAGAGAGAAGAGAGAGAGAGAGACAGGGGAGGAGAACAGAGGGATGCAGCGCGTATACGTGTACGAGAGTACGAAGCGAATACGAGCGAGAGCGAGCGTAGGTACGAGTTACCCAAACTCCCATTCGATTCGAGCGACAAACTTTGCAAGCAGTTTGATCGCTGGAGTTACAGATTCGCCGTAGAACTCTGAACTCCAAATGGGGAATCTATTATCGGAGCGAGCGTTTACACGTACACGTTCGTTTGCGCGCGTTGCCAACCCCGGCCGTGTCATAAGGGACGAGCTGTGTCCCTTACGTCGCGGGTCGTGTCGTCGAGTTATCGCGATATGTCGCGGAGGGTTTTAAAGTTAGAACTCGAATCGTGATATTTAGTGAAGAGATCGATCCGACTGTAATACAAATAACTTTATACGATTTCGAGAATAAGTAAAATAGAGAACAAATAGATTTACTTTGTTTAAAAAATAAAATTTTACGATTCGAGGCAATACTGTGATGTCAAATGTTAAAATATTTATAATCGAAGGTATTCGAATTGTATTTAATTTCCAATAAATGTTGGTTAGTTTCTTTTAATTGATTGCAATAATCTCTCTGCACACTTGGAAAATTACTCGATTTATGATTACGTATTATTTTTCTACGAAGACTGTGATTCAGCTTGTGCGCTCCATAATTCTCACGGCTAGCTTTCTACGTCTAGATATTTTGAACGATGCGGAAAGTATGCCAACCATCTCCGTCGTTAAAACGATACGAAGATATGCGAGTCAGATACAACTTATGAGGCTATAAATAACTTGAGCAGAAAGAGGAACGAAATAATACTTAGTCAGACACAGACCATTTACCCGGAAAAAGCAAAAATGCTTGGAATGCTCTCCTTTAATTTCTCCCGACGTCTCTCTCTCTCTCTCTCTCTCTCTCTCTCTCTCTCTCTCTCTCTACAATCAATTTTTAAAAACACAGAGTATTTCGCAAAGTTTCGCATCAATCTTCAGGAACGTATTTACTTACAAATTCGAGATAGAAAATTTAAAGCGAGGCAATACAACATCCTGCACTCTCCAACTCTCATTTGTTTCTTTCCAACCAAGCGAATCAATTAATTGGGCCAGAACATAATGGAATTTCAAAGAAAATGTGTTGGCTGCAATTGACCCAGCTGTAGTTACTATCTAGCAGTATTTATCTACTACCTCGTTGTTCACTAATACCATCGAGTGTTCGACGATTATTCGATCCACCATGAACGCTTTCGTTTCTTTTGCCGGCCACAAAAATAGTCGAGGGAGGAGCACGGGGCCCCTTAATTTCACGGCAATCCCCTGGATAAACGGGTAAGCTTGAAAGGTGGATGCGGGCATTCTGGCAGATTCACGACGTAAATACATTTGTCTCCCCGCCTAAGTGGGCCGGCTGTCTCTTCGTTGCCGAATAAATGCCAGCCAAATAAAACTTCCTGGTTACACACAAACGCAATTACCCTCGAGCAAGGGCGAGGGTTGCCGACTGGCCGAAAGACACATTGCGATGCCACGTCCCCGTTTCATGTTCGCTCGGTTTCCACGATGGCGCCGCATCGCGGCTCAACGCCGCGCGAAATTAACTCCCTTTCGTCTTCCGTGCTTTAAATTCGCAATACGGTCGATCCATGTCCTGGGACGTGCCGGCATCCTGCCCGAGAGGAAGAGCGAACAGAAGCGAAAGCTCGTGGGAGAATAGGTCCGCTGAATTAATTATGCCACTTGATATGTACCGAGATAAAAAGAGGGAAAGAGAGAAAGAGAGAGAGAGAGAGAAATGCTTGCGAATTAATTACGAATTAATATTGACCTTCGTTTGTTTGTAACCACTGAAACCTTGGCAATATATTTGTTAACGGTCCTGATACGCAACACTTACGTATATCCTTCGTTGTTGTATGTTTATCTTATATCGATGTAGACGTTGCACTAACTTGGTAAACTTATCGAGCTTTAATTAAAGCATACAACCTTAATTTTCCCTCGCAACTTTGCAACGTACGATAATTTATATAACTATGATTTGTGCGTCGGTGGGGCGAATGATAATATTTGCCAAAAGCACTAATTCTTCCATTCTTTCACGAGTATTCGCAATTAAGAATTGTTGGCAGAAAATGAAGGAAATCGAGATCACGGTGAGCTAATATTATCAAAGGACGTCGACGGACCGTAATGAGACACGAACGGCGACGGCAGGTATATCTAGATCAGATGCAGACAGCGTCATGCGAGAAATTGCGTTCGGGGTAATTGAAGAGGAGGGAGGCGAACGTGTACATACTGTAAACTATGTTAGCGGACATGCAGAGTCAAGATGTGATAAATGTATTCTTACGTTATTAGATTGGCTATCTAATGCCAACCTGAAATGTTAGCACGTTAATTCGCCAACATGAATTTCGTAGATGCAACATTTTATCGCAAACCACTTTATACTACTCAATTATTGCTTAATACGCTAGATATTAAGATTGAATTAAAAGGTATTTTTACCCGCCATATTATTTTTGATTATTTGAAACATTTTTTGTTCTTCCGCAATGTAGTATTTTTTTATTTACTATCATACGTTCACAGTAAATTACAACACTGATTAAATACGATATCAAATCGAATCACAAAAGAAACAGAATCGCAATGTAATACGACTCGCTTCTAACACGTTTCCCGTTCACTCAGTAATCAGAGAGCTTTCTCAAGCTTCCATTCTTTATCTGGTATCCAAAGACGCTAACGAATGCGGAAATGTGGGTGTCGATGTGGTGTCGGTAGAGAAGAAGATCGCCCAAATGAGAGAAAGAGATGCGAAAGAAGAGGAAAAAAGGACGTATCGGACCGGCAGTAACGTTCACGTGCTCACATTTTCCGATTTCACGTGGCAGGATGTAGCGAGGGGCGAACGGAGGCGATAGCCGATATCGCACCTGCCCGCCGGCGGATGTATAACTGTATACGCGCTGCCGTTTTATCCCGATATTCCGGATAGGCGGGCGCGTTGCGCGAGCACGTAATTAAAATTGACGCTTTCGTTTTGACGCGCGGCGTACAGGTCACGTATTAGTATCTCGGCCTTTTACTTCCGCCGCGATTGTAACTGTACAACGGCCAAAAGCCTTCTACAAAATCGACCGTTCGCATAGAAAATGACGACATCAATTATTGACATCGATCATTCCCCGAGAATTTTTTTGCGTATTTTTTGCGATACTTAAAGAAAACAACTTTACAAACAAGCTTATCTAATTCTGCACGACGAAAATCATCATGTCGCGTTCATCGTTCATTTTTATCAACGACGCAAGGATAATGAAGTAACTGTTTCTTATCGGTGAGAAGAGAGAACATTGCAAACGCGAAATATAT